>CAUYLG010063583.1:0-72266 GCA_963573385.1 Cacajao melanocephalus
AGATGTCAGTCTGGTCTCTCCTTTATGAGGTGACTCTTTGGATATATGGGGATCAGGGAGCTGCTTGAGGAGACAGTCTGTCCTTTATAGGAGCTCACGTGCTGAGCTGTGAGCTCCGTTGTTCATTCAGAGCTGCTGGGCGGGTACGTTTAAGTCTACTGCAGCAGAACTCATAATCCTCCCCCCCCTTTTTTTTCCCCAGATGCTCTGTCCCGGGGATTTAGGGCTTTGTTTATTTGTTTCTGTTGTCCTGCTGCCTTTTTTCAGGGCTGCGCTGCCCTGCCAGTAGGCAGCCTTGTCACTATCTGCCTATAGAGGCTTTGCTAAGCAGCTGTGGGCTCCACCCAGCTGCCGTGTGAACTTCCCCGCAGTCCTGTTTATATGGATATAGTTAGAACTGCCTCAGCAATGGCGGCCCGCCTCTATAATGGTGGACTCTCTCTGTATTGGCAGGCTGCCTAGGCAATGGTGGGCTGCCTCAGCAATGGCGGACTACCTCCGTAGTAGTAGACTGCCTTGGTAATGGCAGACGCCCCTCCCCCGCAGAGCTGGACCGTCCTGAGTTCAGCTGTGCTTGCTGTGAAACTCTCAGTCCAGAGTGTTTCAGATTGCTGTTTTTTTGTGGGGGTGGGACCAGCCGAGCCTGATCACCTGGCTCCCTGCCTCAGAGTGAACAGTCAACTGTCTCCCAGGTGTTCCAGTCGCCTGTTGAAAAGATGCCGGGATCTGTGCGATTTCCCATGCGGCAACCCACTGTGCCTGCGCCAGCTGAAACAGTCGCGCTGAGATTTGTGGTGCTCTTTTGCCTGGGACTCTCCTGGCCTGGCTCCCTGTTTCAGTTCTCTTTTCTATCAGTTGAATGGGTGACTCTGTCTTCCTGTAGCTCCAATCACCAGCTAAAATGGTGCCCAAGGAGAATCGCCACACCAGGGCGCTGGCCAAGACAGCAGCACAGGCCGAAACAGCTGCGCAAGCTGAAACAGCAGCGCTGGCGACCCGTGGGGCTCCTCCGCCTGGGAATCTCCTGGTTTGTGGGTGATAAAAATCCATCTGGAAATGCAGTGGCCACTCACCCTCCGCGTTTTCGCTGGGAGCTACAATCCTGAGCTGCTCCTAATCGGCCATCTTGGATCCATCCTTCCTTAGGTAAATGTTTGTCCTTCCTCAAGATCAATGTCTAGAAGATGATTTGGGAATTTAAAGTATGTAATTTTAGATTTGATGACGTACTCATATAGTGTTTTCTTACAAACAATTTATGTTGTATATGTTTTTAAGAACAGGATAAATTTAAAGGTATCAACGTACATACCCATTGAAAATGTATGAGTGCCAATTTCCCTATAATCCTGATAGCAATAAATGTTAACAACAATTTTGACCTTTTTCAATTTAACAAATAGGAATAATTTAGTATTTTAATTGCACTTTTTGGATCCAGCTAATTAATATTCACCCCTGGAGCTGGGGATAGAGTAGATAACTCAATAGAATAGAGCTTATTGTAGAAAATAGAAATAGGGACAGAAAATAGAAGCTACAATGAGCCCTACAAAAGCAACCAAAGTTTAGAAAATTTTTAGTGGCTAAATATTAAAAAAATGCTTTTGTCAGAAATTTATTTTTGTGAGGTTTAACATAGAAATCTAATTTAATATTATTGAAATAATTAGTGATTTGTTTCCCTACTAGTTACCCCTACTGATCTGACACTTTATTATGTCCAAATCTCTAAAATGTATTTCAGGCCATTTCTGAAGTTTTTACCCTTTTTCTTTGATCTGCTAATCTATTCTGGTACCAATCTCATCATGTATTGATTACTACAGTCTTAGAATATACTTCTAACACTTTGAAGAATGTGTCCTCCTGTCTTATACTTTGTTATGTTGTTCATTTTTTTTCTGGCTAAATATTTTGGAATGTTTTGCATATTTATAAATATAAAAATAAATCTTATTGTAAGTAGTATAACATTTTCAATATTTTCCTTGAGTAACATATATATCTAGGCATATATTCAGTGTCTTTACAGCTTTATAATCTCCATGCAATTCTTATTCTTTTGTAATTTCTAATCTTACTGCTTTGAAGGGTATCTTTTAACAATAATTTTAATTTTTTGGAAATGTAATATCAATATGCTTATACTATATCATACTACATTACTGACATCTACTTTTAAAATTATGCAATATGCACTGAGGTATAATTGCACAAAATAAAATATGCCAATTTTAAATATACCATTTGGTGAGTTTTGAGAAATGTACAAAGTCATGTAACAATCAGCATCTGGAACATTTGTTTTTGTCACTTAGTATTCAATGCCCTTCCTCCACTCTCTGGATCCTGGAAATCACTTATTAGTTTTCTATAACTGTAGTTTGCCTTTATTAGAATTTCATATAAACTGAATCATGCAGTATATGAGATTTTGTGTCTGGCTTTTTTTTTCATTCAATATATCATTTAATAAACTTTTTATTTTGATTTAATTTTATGTTCACATGCAGTTGTGAACCCATTACCCACTTCCCCATATCTTGCATAACTCTAGTACAATACCATGACCTAGAAATAGACATCCATTAAAATCAGTCGTTTTCAAATCTCACAAGGTTTATGTGCATTTATGTGTGTTTGTATGTGTCTAGTTCTTCACGTTTTATCACATGTATAGATTCATATGACCTTTACCATATCAAGGTACAGAATAGTTTCATCCCACAGATCCTTCATGATACCCTTTTACAGCCACAGCCACCACCTTCCTGCCACTCTCCTCCAACTTCTGGCTGCCATTGCTCCTTTCTACAGCTCTATACTGTCATTTCAAGAATGTCACACAGTAAATTATACAGTAGGAAATGTTTTGAGATTTTATTTTGTTCTGCAAGACTTCTTTGAGATCCATCTAAGTTGACCTACAGATCAATAGTTCATTCATTGCTGAGTAATATTCCATATGCCAATGTACCACAGTTTGTTTAACCATTCACCCATTAAAGGGCATTTGATTGTTTCTAGTTTGGGGCTATTACATATAAAGCTGTTATAAACATTTGTGCATAAATTTTTATTTGAACATAAGTTTTTATCAGCATATTATTTATAAAATTTCTGTGTTGTATATGTATCATTAGTTTATTCCATTATATTGCTATATCGTTGGTTTATTCCATTATTTTCCATTGTGACTATACCAACAGTTTTTGTATATTCATTAGTTAAAAGGTATTTGCATTCACCCCAGTGTTTAGCTATAATTTATAAAACTTCTGTGATCATTCCTGTACAATCATCTGTGTAGCCATATGTTTTTAAATCTCTGTAGTAAATATCCAGGCACAGGATTGCTGGGTCATATGATAAGTGTATAATTACCTTTAGAAGAAACTGCCAAATTGTTTCCAAAAAGCATCTCACCATTTTTATCATCAATAAATGAGAGTCACAGTTGTTTTAGATTTGCACCAAGACACAAGATTGTCAGTGTTGGTAATTTTAGTCATTCTAGTGAGTGTGTAGTGGTTTCAATTTCTATTTTCCTAATGACTAATGTTGTTCAGCACATTTTTATGTTATTTGCTATGTATGTATCTTCTTTTTGAAGTACCTATTCAAACCCTTTCCCTCATTTGAGATTTTGTCTCATTATTGAATCTGAGAGTTCCTCATATGTTCTGGATACAAGTTCTTAATCAAATATAGCTTTCAAAAATATTTTCTCCCAGGCTGTAGTATTTTCATTTCCTTAACAATATTTTAAAGAACAAAGCTTTAATTTTGATGATATAAAATTGAGTATTTTTTAATGTTTACACTTTTTGTTTTCTACTTAAGATATCTTTGTCTAAACCTGAAGTTTTAAAAATTTAGCTCACATAATTTATTGAACTGTCATCCTTTCCACATTTAATTACCTTAGTGCTTTTTCTGAAAATCAACTGACCATATTTGTTTGGGTCCATTAATGGATTTCCTATCCATGTCCATTGGTCTATATATATTTGTGCCAATACCGCATACTCTTACCCCAAGTATTTTTTTTAATTGCCTTATTGCACTGTATAGGGCCTAGATGCCCTTTATTAGGTTGAATAACTTTTTTTTTCCTATTTCTAGTCTACTGAGAATTTTTACCATGAGTGTATATTAAATTTTATAAACATTTTTCTGTGACTATTGAGATGACCATGTATTCTTTTTTCTTCAGTCTGTTAATATTGTGAATTATATTGATTGATTTTAAAACATTAAATTAACCTTGCATTCCCAAGATAAACTTCACATGGTCATGAATTTTTTTTTTTTTGTAATATATATTGCTAAGTTTGAACTGCTAACATTTTGTGGAAGATTTTTGCACCTATCGTCAAGAGGGCTCTACAGAGGTGATTTTTCTTGTACATTCTTTGCCTGGTCTGGACTCACAAAATTAGTTATAGTTTATTTCTCTACTATATTCTGGAAGAATTCATGCAAAATTAGACTTCTTCTTTCTAAAATACTTGCTAAAATTCACCAGTTCTTCTTTCTAAAATACTTGCTAAAATTCACCAGTAAAGCCACCTGTGTCTGGGATTATCTTGGTAGAAAGGATTTTAACTACAAACTCAATTTCTCAAATAGATGTGCCCCTTCTGTGATATCATCAAAAGGAATATCTTCTCTAATGCATTTTGATGATTTTTGTATTTTATAGAATTTCTACAATTGCTCAAAGTTGTTGATTTATTGGCATAAAGTTCTTTATAATAAACGTTTATTATTTTAATGTCTGTAGAGTCTGCAGTTATGTCCTTTATCTTTTATATAGTTAATTTGTACCTGTCTTCTTCTGTTCCTCATCAATCTGGCTGAAGTTCTATCAATTATGTTGATATTTTTGAAGAAGCAATATTTGATTATATTTTCTCTTTTTTTTCTAGTTTCTATTTCATTGAATTATGTTATTTATGATTATTACCATTTGCTTCATTTTGCTTATTTTGGTTTTAATTTGCCTTTCTTTTTTCTAGTTTCTTAAACTGGAGGTTTAGATCAATTATTGGTTCAAGACCATTTTTCTTTTCTAATATAAGTATTTGATGCTATACAGTTCTCTCTAAACACTGTTTTTGCTGGATCCCACAAGTTTTTATATGTTTTCACTTTTAATCAGTTCATCATATTATCTAAAATTTATTGTCTGTGTATGTGTGTGTGTGTGTGTGTGTGTTGTCTTATGACCTATTTAAAAGCAAGTTGTTTAAATTTTCAAATATTTGGGATGTTAGCAGATAATTTCTATTACTCATTTTTAATTATATTGTGATCAAATAACATAGTAAGCATTATTTTTGTTTTTTGTAATTATTAAGATGTGTTTTATGGCCTTGAATGTGTCCTGTCTTGCTAAGAGTTTAGCTAGTATTTGAAAATAATGTATATTATTTTCTGTGTAACACAGAGCATTCTATAAATATAAACAAGATTGAATTGGTTGATTATTTAAAACTTCTATTTTGAAAATATTTTATGTACTTATTTTATCAGTTATTGAGAAAGATCTTGAAATCCTCAACAATGGTTGCAATTTTTTAAAATCTATTTATTAACAGAAAATTCTCACATTATTGCTCAGTGTCTAGAGTTTAAATAATATGAGCTTCAAAATAATAATAATAATAATAGCTTCATCCATGTCCCTGCAAAGGACATGAACTCATCCTCTTTATGGCTGCATAGTATTGTGGTGCATATGTGCCACATTTTCTTTATCCAGTCTGTCACTCATGGGCATTTGGGTTGGTTCCAAGTCTTTGCTATTGTAAACAGTGCTGCAATAAACTTATGTGTGTATGTGTCTTTATAATAGAATGATTTATAAACACAAGAACAGAAAACCAAACACTGAATGTTCTCACTCATAGTGGGTGTTGAAGAATGAGAACACGTGGACACAGGGAGGGGAACATCACACACCGGGGCCTGTCGGGGAAGTGGGTGGGGGTTGGGGAGGGATAGTAAGGGTGGGAGGATTGGGGAGGGATAACATTAGGAGAAATACCTAATGTAGATTATGGGGGGATGAGTGCAACAAACCACCATGGCACATGTATACCTAAGTAACAAACCTGCATGTTCTGCACACGTATCCCAGACATTAAAGTATAATACAATATAATATAAGCATTATGATATACTACTTAGTAGCAAAGGTTCCTATAAATTAGTACAAGAGGAGAATAATTATACAAAACAGTGTCAAAGGCAGTATTTAAGGCAAACAAGATGTTGAGGTTCTTTGATTTCTCACTTCAAATTCAAGTATTATTAAGTGAAAATAGTACTGTAAGAAAAGGTTTTTCTCTTAGCTAACTTATAATTGTACTTCCTTCTTCCAAGTACAAGCTTACATGAAAGTCTGCCTAAGTCTGCCTAAAGGAATAATGGGAAGACAGAAACATCGATTTCAAAAGATGCTGGTGGAAATTCAGAGTCAGCTGTTTTAAAACTTATGAACACCAGTAGTAATTTAACTTGTGATGGAGAGAATTTTATTCCCATTTCCAAGAATGCTAATGTTCACATTTCAGTTGTTAAAATTAATATGACTCAATTATGTTCTGTAGGCGTGGGTTCAGCTGTACTGATTGAGAATGGTAACAAACACTAAGTATGGTTTTGTGATCTGTGACATTCTATGGCTAGTAACACGAAATATGAATGGGTTGACAGAGTGTCCTTTTGACCTAAAATGCAAAATCCGTTAGGAATTAATGGTAAATGATATTCTAAAGATAATGTCATTCATTTATTTGACAAATATTTATTGAGTCTTTCCATAAAACCATGCTTAGGGAAGGGAAACTAACATTTACTGGAGACTTTAATATGCACCAGGAACTGTTAGGCTTTTTCTAAACACGACTTAATCCTCAGGACAATCGTATGAAAATAGGTATTATTATTATGGTTTACAGGTGAAAAAATATAAATGTATCAAGGTTACCTTGCTCAAATTCAAACAAAATATAAGCAGTGGCACTGTAATTCACATCCATATATTCTGTAATCCCAAATCTCAATTCTTTTTATTATGCCATGTTCCTAGTAACTGGGTGGATTTCAATAAGCATAATACATGAATTGTTTCTATTGTCAAAAGCTTACAGCCTAATTGGAAAGACATGATATGCAAATGGACATTCATTCAACAAACACATTTAAGCCACTGAAATAAATAATGTTTTATGCAGGTGGAGAACAATTAGTTTCATAGTTGATGCAATTTATATAGCATGCATTGAGAAACTTCCGAATTATTTTTTCTTTTATGAACAAATAAAATTATTAATGTTTGAAAAATCTGCTTTATAGATTTCATGGGGTGAGGTAAAAATAAATGAATAAAAAATTTAAAAATCTACTTTAATAAAATGCTTTCTTCTTTACAACTATGAAGTGAAACATGAAGTTTTCCAAGGAGTAACCACTTTCTGGTGCTTACAAAGTTAATCAGAGCATGATATTTGACTTAAAGCACAAGAATTGCTTATAGACATTTCAGTGGAAACCTTAATTCATGAATTTTCTGATACTGGCTTGCACATGTCTGTACACATATGAGACAATGAAATTTTATTGTCCGTTACATTTACCTAGCTCAAGTTCTTTTTCATATGTCACTTGGGAATCAATAGTATATTCATTGCACCCAAGATAAAAGTCCCAGTTTATATCCCCAAATTTGTTCCAATCTCAAGTTTTCCATGTTGGTGACTTGCAAAACAAAAAACTAAAAGTTAATCTCGCTTTCCTTTGTTTACTATCACTCCATCACCCCTATAATTCATTAATACCTTTTTTCATTCTACATGTCCACAATATATACCAAAAATACATATTTCTCTCCAATTTTACTTCTTCTACCATAATCTACCCTATTACCACCTGAAATTTGGTCTATGTGAATAACTAACTAATTCATCACTCTGCTTCTATTCTTGCCTCACCCTGTATCTTCTCTATACTGTAGCCAAACCTTTTAATTATTTTAAATATAACTCAAATATTATTTATTCTATATTTTAATACTTAATAAACTTAAATTCATTGATTGATTAATTTCCAAGGCTCTGAAATTCCTTTGACCTTAGAATAAAATCTGAATTTCTTATTCTGTAGGAACCCACAAAAACTAATGCCTCTTTGCCCTTTATCTACAAAACATAGGTTAGTACATGATTCTCCAATGTTGAAGTTGATAAACCAAATGCCTAAACCAGCATAATCACTACTTCAACCAGCATCTTGTTATAGAACCAACAGATTCATATGCATGCTGCACAGTGACATACCAATACAATGAGATAGCACTGTTTACAGCAGAGAAAAAGTTTAATAATCTCAGGGTAGCCAAGAAAAGAGACAGAAAGAGGCCCTTAAATCCTTAGCCATGAGGAGTTCAGAGCTGAGATTTTTAAGGGAATTGTGGATGAAGGGCTGGACAATTGGGGTTATTGATTGGTCAGAGTAAAAGGGATTAAATCACCAGGATGTGGAAACTTCGTTCTTTAGTGAGTCAGCTCCTTTTTGGATACTTCAGACCAGCTGACATTAGTCGTTTTGCTAGTATACAGGACCTGAAATAATATCTCAGATAGCATAACATTTCATAATGTTGTCTCTACAGGAGTTAAGGGGAACTATAATTTTGTGACAAGGTCTACATAATTGGCAGCAAATAACTATGAGAAAGTGAATCAGAGCAAGCTGACCTAATGATTATTGCTGAATGTGCTGCTGATTTATTTTCATTTCCTACTTCTCTTCTTCCCTGATTAAGTTTATAAAGTTAATAGGAATATTTTCAATCTCATGTCCACATTATGTTCACCAGTTGTTTTATTGCATTTACTTTTTGTAATTCCTAGTCTGGGCAAACCAATTATATAAGATTTATATGTAAGCATTTTAGGGATAAACTAGTCCTACTCACATGTTTAATATAGATGGAAGATGTTTGGCTTCAGAATGACACCTTAGTTGGAATCTTGGTTCCACCACTCCCTTTCTGAACATAGTTATTTTACTTCTCTCTACCTTGGTCTCTTAAAGTGGGAATAACAAACATATATTTTACAAAAGTGTTGTGTTTGAGTCAAAAGGGAGTAAATTGCAAAACAGAAACTTAGAGAAGAAATTTAGCAAATTTCAGTTTCTTTTATTCCCCTTACCTTATAACATACAAGCCAAAACTAAACTTTTCTATAGCTTAGTAATGGTCATTTAGTTTTATAGCCTTAATTATGCTCAGTTGGTTAATTTTACCAACCAGCATTGCTTTCTTAAAGTAACCGATTGCTATAACAATAATCTCAGCTCAAACTTTTTTTCTTTTACATTTTCAGTTCTGAGGTTTTCTCTTTTTAATATGCTAGGGACAGCAGCACAACATTCCTAGCCATGGTACAAACACCCCATGCCATCAGACACAGTTGCTCACATCTTACATTCCAACTCCACTGAGAGCTGGTACTGCAGCAAGAGCAGGAGACTTTTCTTTTGATTGTTTTGAGATAAACTGTGGCTGCAACGATATGTTCAGCAGCTTTTGGTTTTCTTGGCTTGAATACAGGCATTTTCATAGCCTTTGTTTCAGAGACTAAAATATTCATCAGTCGTTGGGGGAAAGAGAAGACACACCATCCTTTAAGGCAAAATATACTCCTTAAGAAGAATTCATAAAACCTTATTTAATAAAATGATTTCTTTTAATTTTTGAGACAGAGTTTCCCTGTGTCACCTGGGCTGGAATACAGTGGCATGATCGCAGCTCACTGCAGCCTCAACCCCCCAGGTTTAAGCAATCCTCCCATCTCAGCCTCCCAAATAGCTGGGACTACAGGTGCACACCAGCACTCCTGGGTAACTTTTGTATTTTTTTGTAAAGATAGGGTCTCCCCATGTTGCCTGATTGGTCTCAAACTCCTGGGTTCAAGTAATCTGGCATCCTTGGCCTACCAAATTGCTGGGATTACACATGTGATCCACTGCACCTGGCCACAGTTATTTCTTTTGAAATTGAATTACTTCATACTAGAGATGATCAGTTGATCATCATCAGGTCCACATCGATCTCACTTTGGAGCTCCCTAGTACTCTTTCTTTGGCAGTTCTGCTGAGGGGTCCAGTGCTGTGCAACCAAAGTCGCATCATGATAACACTTATGAGGCACAGCAGTCCATTAGGATGTTGAAGAAGAAATGTATTCAAGAAGGCTGAATGTTCAAAAATAATGAGATCAGAATATGGTATGGGCACTCTTATCATATTAAGAATCATTAATCAACATGTAAGCCCCATGATTTTCTCTTCATGCCTTTGGAAAGACAGAGACTGACTTGACAACATCAGGTTTTCTACCCATAATCCACCAGTTTTGCAAACCTCTCATTAGTGAAAAGCAAATGATGTATCAATTTTAATGGACCCTGAGCAAAGATTTCCATGTTGCATCCTCAACACCACATGAATTTTTACTAGTGAATGGCTTTATAGCTATTTTGAATATTAGCTATTAAGAATGCTTAGAAAGCATTCTTACAGAAGTCATAACAATGCCAAAAATTATGATAGGTATAGAGTTTAAAATAAAATCATCCAAGTAGGAGCAAACAAGTGAGCAAAGGAATAATTTTTTGTCACATTTGTCTGTTTACTTGTTTATTTACCTTGAATATTTTGAACACGCAAACAGAGGTAAAGATAAAAGAGAGATCAGAAACCAAAACAAGAGAAAAATTATTACAATATTTGAGCAATATATTGATATCTAGGTTTCCAAAGCAAAACAGGAAATAGGGCCTTACATAATAATGTACACAAGTTTTCCTATCTGATAAACGAAAACTTATAAAACCTTTAGAAGGAAGTTTTTCTGGCACTAAAGACTAAAATTATCTTATAGAAAAATTGTTCCTTTAGCAAATCATCAAGATGTGACAGTGAAGAGCATGAACTTGTTGAGTTAAAAGACTTCAATCTTGCTTCGAGACTCAGTTTCCACATCTGTTATATGGTGGTAACAACATCTATCTCATAGAACTTCTATAAAGATTAAATGTAAATTAAATGAATGTAATGTAAAATTTAAGATAAAATTTAATACAAATATAAAGAGCTTAGACTAGTGCTTGGCACATAATAAGTGCTATGAGTGTTATGATGATGATAATGATGATTACTATTATTATTAAAGGAAGACTTGTAGTAAAAATCAAGTTTCCTGACACAAACTTCTCCTGTCCTGTTTCGCTCACATGAAATTCCTATATTTCTAAACCATTTTTATATTTATTGCTTCTGGTTGTTCATTCACAGTGCTAAATAACATTCTAATATATATTTATCAACTTACATACTTTACCCCCACCTTCTTTTCCTCCACTCCTGTGTCACTATTCTCACTCCTCTACTAAGCAACTCTGCAACTTTAAAGTTATCTCTCCAAGCATCAGTTACTCATTCATTCGAGCCAGACAGCATCTATTAACTCATAGATTAAGGATAATAAGTCGTATTAAAGAAACTGTCAATTGCTATACAAAAGCTGAAAAACAGGTTACCCAGAATTTTTTTCTATTGGCCTCATATAAATAGTAATGACATAGTATCAAATTACTTTTCTTGCATAATTTTGGTGATACCTAAGCTTGCAATATTAAAAATGCTTTGCTTTCTGATGATGTGACCTGATAGAATTTTGTGAGAAACCAGAGAAATAGGTGAGCTGACTCAAATGTTATTCAGTTTAACCATGCTTTTGACAGGAAACAAACCACATGCACTTTAAGATTATACTGTAGATATGACATGCTTGAATATTGAAAAGAAATGTATGTGCTTGAATTGCCAAGCTTTCAGATTAAAGTCTTAACATTCTGTATTAAGAAGAGAAAATCTTGTTTTGTTGCCTACCATGTGATTTATTGGATAGAACCACAAAAGCACAGGCAACAAAAGCAAAAATATACATATAGGATTGTATGAAACCAAAAACTGTCTGCATAGTAAAGGAAACAAATAACATCGTGAAGAGACAGAACCCTGGTTGTAAGAAAATATTTTCAAACCATATGTCTGATAAGGGACTAATACCACAAATATATAAGAAACTCAAATGACTCAAAAGCAAGAAAACAACCAAATTTAAAATTGGGCAAATGGTCTGAACAGACATTTCTCAACAGAAGAGAAATGAATAAGAGATATTCAACATCTCCAATAAGCAGAAAAATTGCAAATTAAGACCATAATATGATTTGGCTGTGCCCCCTCCACCCAAATCTCATCTTGAATTATAGTTCCCACAATTCCCAGATGTTGTGGGAAGAACCCAATGGGAGGTAATCTAATCATGGGGCAGGTCGTTCCCATGCTATTCCTGTGATAGTGAATGAGTCTCATGAGATTTGATGGCTTTATAAAGGGGAGTTCCCCTGCACAAACTCTT
This sequence comes from Cacajao melanocephalus, assembly GCA_963573385.1. Taxonomy (NCBI): domain Eukaryota; kingdom Metazoa; phylum Chordata; class Mammalia; order Primates; family Pitheciidae; genus Cacajao; species Cacajao melanocephalus. Next base: position 12,506 of record CAUYLG010063583.1, read on the forward strand.
TCTCATCTGCTGGCATGTAAGATATCCCTTGCTCTTCCACCATGATTGTAAGGCCTCCTCAGCCATGTGGAACTGTGAGTCAATTAAACTTCTTTCCTTTATAAATTACCCTGTGTAAGGCATGTCTTTATTAGCAGCATGAGAACAGACTAATATAGATCACAACAGAACATTGTTTTACACCTGTTAGAACAGTTATCATCAAAAAGACATGATAGCAAGTGTTGGTAAGGATGTGGAGAAGTTGTTGAGGTGATGGATATATTAATTAGCTTGACTAAATCTTTCTACAATGTATACATAGATCAAAACATCACATTGTGTTGCATAAATATATGTAATTATTATTTGTTAATTAAAAATACATTATTTTTAAAAGAAGGGAAAGGACCTAAAGTGTACTGATATTTTAACTTGCTTTGAAATGCTTGAAAAGAATCATGGATCAATAGATGGGCAGATGGGAATCTAGAAGGATGAACATGAGACAAAGCAAATTTAACAAAATTTTAACATTTGTAGCATTTACATGATAAGTGTATGGGTGTCCACTATATAATTATTTCAGCTTTTCTATATGTTCCACAATGTTTATAATGATATATTGGGGAAAAATAATAGAAATTCCTAATTTTCTTCTATCAACACTGAAAAATGCATTGAAGTGGTTTGTATGAATGAAGAGCTACAGTGTTTCCAGAAAAAAAAAACTGGAGATTTACCTGTTTAAAACTTAAATGCACAATCTGAGGCTCTTAAAGTCTATATTATAAAGCAAAAATGAAAAAGCTCTCTCTTACATATTCTTAAAATAGATATGAACCATGAACAAATTTGATGGCTAAGAAATCCCAGTGCAACTCCCCTAGGCCATATAGTTTTTAATGACATTGCCTTCCAGTAATCTCCTAGAATAATGAGTAAGCATCAGAATTTACCCCCCAAAACTACATGTGTTGACCTGTGAGTAGATTTTCTTAGTTTTATCTCTTAAAATGTTAAGTAGTATCAGTAAATAACAATAACAAAATTTAGCTTAGTATTGAAGTATGAATATTTCTTAATCCACATTGAAAGAAGAATATTCCAGGAAGAAAGCTCAAAGCAAAGCACAGAAATGTAGAAATATGAGTGTTGGTTAGCAAATGGCAAGCAGACAAATATGGCCAGAGTAGCAGATGGGGGAAGAAATTAATAAATGGGTCTGGAAAGGAAGAGCAAGATGGAATAGAAGGCTCTGCAGATAGTTCCCCCTCCTCTGCCCAAGGACACCAATTTAAAAACTGTCTACACAAGATGAGCACCTACATAAGAACTAAAAATCAGGCAAGCACTCACAGTTCTGGTTTTGACTCCATGTCACTAAAACAGGCACTGAAGAGGCAGAAAAACAGTCTTGAATAACCTATGCCACCCCTTCCTGACCCCCCGCAGTGGCAGCATGGTGTGGGGAGCATTTCTGTGGCAGGCAAAGGGAGCACGCAGCAATTGTGAAGCATTAAACTCAGTGCTGTCCTGTTATAGCAGAAAGGAAAACTGCACCAAACTTAGCTGACACCTTCCACCCACCTAGCACAAAGAGGGAGTATTTAAAGCAGCCCTAGCCAGAGAGGAAACTGAGATCCCAGTGGCTGGTCCTGCAGGCCTCACCACTGCAGTCTAAAGTGCCCTAGGGCCCTAATAAATTTGAAGGGCAGTGTAGCCACAAGGACTGTAATCTTTGAGTCTTAGTGCTGAATTGGACCCAGAAACAGTAGACAGTGGGGAAGGAGGACACACAACCTATCCAGACACCAGCCAAGGCAGCTAAGGAGTTGTTGGCATCACCCCTCCCGTAACCCCAGACTGCATAGCTCACAGCTCCAAAAGAGACCCTATTCTTCAGCTAGAGAAAGGAAGAGGGAAGAGCAGGGAAGACTTGGTCTTGCATCTTGGATACCAGCTGAACCACAGCAGAATAGGGCACTGGTCAGAGTCGCAAGATCCTCTTTCCAGGTCCTAGCCTTTGATGACACTTCTAGACATGCCCTGGGCCAAAGGGAACCTGCTGCCTTGAAGAGATGAACCCAGTCCTGGCAGGATTTGTCAACTGCTAACTGAAGAGCCCTTGGGCCTTGACTAACCAGCAACAATAGCCAGGTACTATGTCAAGGGTCTTAGGTAAGGCTCTGAGATTTGCTGGCTTCAGGTAGCAGCTTAGCCACAGTGGGGTAGAGCACCTAGCAGGCTTTGGGGACCCTGATTCCAGAACTTGGCTCTTGGACAGCATTTCTGGACATGCCCTGGGTCAGAGGGGAGCCCACTGCCCTGAAGCCTGAGTCCCAGCTCAGGCAGCATTCACCACAAATTGACTCAGAACTCTTGGGCCTTAAGGTAACATTCCCAGTAGTCTGAAAGTACTCTTTATGGACCTGGGGTGGCAGTGGCCATGGGGTGGGGCTCCTCTGCCTTTGGAAATAAGAGGCAAAAATGGGAAGGATTGCAGATTATGGGTCGAGTGCCAGCTCAGCTATAGTACAGTGAAACACCAGGTAGACTTTTAAAGTTTTTGACTCTAGTCCCCAGCTGTAGGAAGACACCTGTGGACCTGCTGGGGGACAAGGATAACTTGCTGGCCTGAAGGGAAGTACACAGACCTGGAAGACTTCTCTGCCAGCTGATTGTACAGCCCAGGGCCTTGAGCAAACATAAGCAGCAGCCAGGGAGTGATTACATCAGGCCTTGGGTGAGACCCAGTATTGTGCTGGCTTCAGGTATGATCAAGTGCAGTCACAGAGGTGGTGGCCACTGAGGTGATTGTGTCACTCCACCCCTAGCTTCAGCTTCCAGTGGCTTAAAACAGACTCTGTTTGGAAGAAAGCAAGAGAAGAGAACAAGAGTCCCTGCCTGGTAATCCAGAGAATTCTCCTTGATCTTGTCCAGGACCATCAAGATGGTACCTACACAAGTCTTTAAGAACCACAGTATTACCAGGCTTGGGGTGCTCCCTAAAGTAGATACAGCTTAGATCTGTGAGGAACATCTACAGCTAAGTCTTTTTGAATATCTGGGAAGCCTTCCCAAGAAAGACAGGTACAAACCAGCCCAGACAGTGATGACTATTCAATGCCCAGACAGAAACCAATATCTACAAGTGTCAAGACATTCCAGGAAAAAAATAAGACCTCATAAAATGATCTAAATAGGCACCAAGAACAAATCCTTGAGAAGCAGAAATATGTGACCTTTAAGATACATAATTCAAAATAGTAATCAGGAAACCCAAAAGAATTAAAGATAACACAGAGAAAGAATTCGTAATTCTATCATAGAAATTTAACAAAGAGATTGAAATAAGTTTAAAAAAATCAGCACAAATTCTGGAGCTGAAAAGTGCAATTGGCATACTGAATAGAGCATCAGAATATTTTAATAGCAGAATTGATCAAACAAGAAAGAAATTAGTGAGCCTGAAGAAGAACTATTTGAAAATACACAGTCAGAGGAGAAAAAAAAAAAGTAAAAAAAAAATAAATAAATGAAGCATGCCTATGGGATCTAGCAAACAGCCTCAGAAGAGCAAGTTTAAGACTTATTGACTTTAAAGAGGAGGTAGAAAAAGAGTTAGGGGTAGAAAGCTTATCGAAAGGGATAATAACAAAGAATGTCCTAAACCTAAAGAAAAATACTGATTTCCAAATACAAGACGGTTCTAGAATGGCCAGGAGATTTAACACAAAGAAGACTATCTCAACTCATTTAATAATCAAATTACCGAAGTTCAAGAATGAAGAAAGGATCCTAAAAGCAGCAAGAGAATTTTGGTGGAAGCCTTACAGGCTGAGAAAGAGGCAGGACATATTTAAGGTGCTGAAGGAAAAATCTTTTACCCTAGAATTGTGTATCTGGTGAAAATATCCTTTAAACAAGAAGGAGAAATAAAGACATTCCCAGACCAAAGCTGAGGAACTTCATCAACACTAGACCTGTCCTATAGGAAATGCTAAAGAAAAGACACTAATGAGTAGTAAGTAATCACCTGAAGGTAAAACACTCACTGGCAATAGGGAGTGGTTTTTTCAGGCCTTGGGTGAGACCCAGTACTGTGCTGGGTACACAGGAAAACACAGAATACTATAGCCCTGTAACTGTGGTATGTAAACTATTCTTCTTACAAATAGAAAAACTAAATAATGAACAGATCAAAAATAATATCTACAACAACTTTTTAAGACATAGACAGTATCATAAGATATAAATAGAAACAACAAAAGTTAAAAAAAAAAGGGAACAAAGTTAAGACAGTTTGTATTGGTTTTGTTTTTGTGTGTTTGCTTATACAAACTATTAATTTATTATCAACTTAAAATAATGGGTTATAAGATGATATTTGCAGGGTTCATGGTAACCTCAGGTCAAAAAGCATATAACAGAAATACAAAAAATAAAAGGCAAGAAACTAAATCACATTGCCAGAGAAAACTACCTTCACTAAAGGAAGACAGAAAAGAAAGAAAGAAGGAAGAGAGGACCTCAAAATAACCAGAAAACAAGTAACAAAATGGCAAGAGTACATCCTTACTTATCAATAATAACATTGAATATAAATGGACTAATCTCTGCAATCAAAAGACATAGACTAAGTGAATGGATTAGAAAAACAAGGCCTATTGGCCAGGCATGGTGGACCAACCCTGTCATCACAGCACTTTGGGAGGCCAAGGTGGGTGGATCACCTGTGGCCTGGAGTTCAAGACCAGCCTGGTCAACATGGTGAAACCCCATCTCTACTAAAATACAAAAATTTAGCCAGGCATGGTGGTGGACACCTGTAATCTGAGCTACTTGGGAGGCTAAGGCAGAAGCATCGCTTGAACCGGAGGGTGGAGGTTGCAGTGAGCCGAGATCATGCCATTGCACTCCAGCCTGGGCAACAAGAGTAAAACTCCATCTAAAAAAAAAAAAAAGTCCCATTGAATCTGTTGTCTACAAGAAACACATTTCACATATAAGTACATACATAGACTGAAAACAAAGGAATGGAAAAATATATTTCATGGCAATAGAAACCAAAAAAGGAGCAGGAGTAGCTATATTTATATCAGACAAAATCAGTTATAAGACAAAAACTATAGGAAGAGACAAAGAAGATCACTATATAATGAAAAATGAGTGCATTAATGATGATATAATAATTTTAAATATATATGCACCCAAAACAGGTGCACTCAAATATATAAAGCATTATTATTAGAGCTAAAGGGAGAGAGAGGCCCTAATACAATAATACCTTGAGACTTCAACACCCCAGTTTCAGCACTGGACAGATCTTCTCAACAAAAAATGAACAACAAAAAATCAGACTTAATTGATACTATATACCAATCTACTAGATATTTACAGAACATTTCATCTAATAACTGCAGAATACACATTCTTTTCCTCAGCACATGGATTATTTTCAAGGATAGGCCATATATTAGGCCACAAAACAAGTCTTCAAACAATAAAAAAATTGAAATAATATCAAGCACCTTCTCTAACCGCAATGGAATAAAACTTAAAATCAGTAACAAGAGGAATTTTGGAAACTATGTAAGTACATGGAAATTAAACAATATGTTGCTGACTGACCAGTGAGTCAATGAAGAAATTAAGAAAGAAATTGAACAATTTCTTAAAACAATTAGGAATGAAAACACAACATACCAAAACCTATGGGATACAGCAAAAGCAGTACTGAGAGACAAATGAATATCTCTAAGTGTCTACATCAAAAAACACTCAAGTAAACCAACTAATGATGCATCTTGAACTGACCATTAACAAGTAATGAGACTGAAGCCACAGTAATAAGTTTTCCTGTAAAGAAATGCCTAGAATCCAATGGCTTCATTCCTGAATTCTACCAAACATTTAAAGAAGAACTAACGGCAATCCTACTCAAACTATTCCAAAAACAGAGAAGGTGGAAATACTTCCAAAGTCATTCTATGAGGCCAGTATTACCCCGATACCAAAATCAGAGACACATCAAAAAATAAAAAGAAAACTGCAGGCCAATATCTCTGATGAATATTGATGCAAAAATCCTCAATACTGAATCCAGCAACACATAGGATCATTTATCATGACAAAGTAGAATTTATCCCTGAGATGCAAGGATAGTTCGACATATGTAAATCTATCAATGTGATGTATAATGTATATACCCAATGAATAATGGGTATATACATTAACAGAATGAAAGATAAAAACCATATGATCATTCTATTAATGCAGAAAAAACATTCGATAAAATTCAACATTTCTTGCTAATAAAAATACTAAAAAACTGGTTATATGAGGAACACACATCAATATAATAAAATCCATATATGACAGACCCACAGCTAGTATCATACTGTATAGGGAGAAACTGAAAGCCTTTCCTCTAAGATCTGGAACATGACAAGGATGCCCACTGTCACTACTGTTATTCAAAGTAGTACTTAAAGTCTTAGCAAGAGCAATCAGGCAAGAGAAAGAAAGGGCATCCAAATTGGAATAAAATTTGGATGTAGATGATATGATCTTATATTTGAAAAATCCTAAAGATTATACAGCCAAACTATTAGAATTCAAACAAATTCAGTAAAGTTGCAGGATACAAAATCAACATATAAAAACTCAGTAGCATTTCTGTATGAAAAAAATGAAAAATCTGGAAAAGTAATAAAAAAGTAATCCAATTTATTATTATTATATTTTAAGTTCTGTGGTACATGTGCCAATCATGCAGGATTGTTACATAGGTATAAACATGCATGGTGGTTTGCCGCATCCATCCCCCTGTCATCTAGATTAGGTATTTCTCCTAATGTTATCCCTCCCCAATACCCCCACCCCCTGTTATCCCTCCCCTATACCCCACACCCCCCAACAGGCCCCAGTGTGTGATGTTCCTCTCCCTGTGTCCATGTGTTCTTACTGTTCAACACCCACTTATGAGTGAGAACATGTGGTGTTTGGTTTTCTGTTCTTGTGTCAATTTGCTGAGAATGATAGTTTCCAGCTTCATCCATGTCCCTGCAAAGGACATAAACTCACCTTTTTTATGGCTGCATAGTATTCCATGGTGTATATGTGCCACATTTTCTTTATCCAGTCTCTCATAGATGGGCATTTGGGTTGGTTCTAAGTCTTTGCTGTTATAAACAGTGCCGCAATGAACATACATGTGCATGTGTCTTTATAGTAGAACGACTAATAATCCTTTGGGTATATACCCAGTAATGGGATTGCTGGGTCAAATGGTATTTCTATTTCTAGATCCTTAAGGAATAGCCACACTGTCTTCCACAATGGTCGAACTGATTTGCACTTCCACCAACAGTGTAAAAGCGTTCCTATTCTTCTACATCCTCTCTAGCATCTGCTGTCTCCAGATTTTTAAATGATCACTATTCTAACCGATGTGAGATGGTATCTCAATGTAGTTTTGATTTGCATTTCTGTAATAACCAGTGATGATAAGCATTTTTTCATATGTTTGTTGGCTGCATAAATGTCTTCTTTTGAAACGTGTCTGTTTATATCCTTCATCCACTTTTTGATGTTTTTGTTTCTGTTTTTTTCTTGTAAAGTAAGTTGTTTAAGTTCTTTGTAGATTCTGGATATTAGCCCTTTGTCAGATGGGTAAGTCGCAAAAATTTTAACCAAATAAATTAAAGATCTCTATAATTAGAACTATAAAAACACTCATGAAAGAAATTGAAGAGGACAACAAAAAATATGAAAATATTCCATATTCATGGATTAGAAGAATCAATATTATTAAAATGTTCATATTACACAAAGCAATCTACACATTCAATGCAGTCCGCATCAAAATACCAATGAAATCTCACAGAAATAGAAAAAGCATTCCTAAAATTTATATGGAACCACAAAAGACCCACAATAGCCAAAGCTGTACTAAGAAAAAAGAACAAGCCTGGAGGAATCACATTACCTGACTTCAAAATATGCCACAGGACCATGGTAACCAAAACAGCATGGTACTGGCATAAAAACAGATACATAGACCAATGGAACAGAATAGAGAACTCAGAAATGAATCCACACACCTACAGTGAACTCACTTTTGACAAAGGTAGCATGAACATACACATGGGGATAGAATGGTCTCTTCAATATATGGTGCTGGGAAAACTGGATATCCATATGTAGAAGAATAAAATTAGACTCCTATATCTCACCATATACAAAAATCAAATCAAAATGGATTAAATAACTAAGTCTAAGACCTCAGACTCTGAAACTACTATAAGAAAACATTGGACAAAATCTCCAGGACATTGTTCTTGGCAAAAATGTCCTGAGTAATACCCCACAAGCACAGGTAACCAAAGCAAAAATGGACAAATTGGATCATATCAACTTAAAAAGCTTCTGCACAGCAAAGGAAACAATCAACAAAATGAAGTGACAACCCATAGAATGAGAGAACATATTTGAAACTACCAATATGACAGGGATTAATAGCCAAAACATATAAGGAGTTCAAATAACTCTATAGGAGAAAATATAATAATCTGATCAAAAATGGGTAAAAGATCTGAATAGACAATTCTCAAAATAAGACATACAAATTGTAACAGACATATTAAGAAGTGTTCAACATCACTGATCATCGGAGTAAATCAAAACTACACTAAGATATCATCTCACCCCAGTTAAAATGGCTTACATGCAAAAGATGGGCAATAACAAAAGTTAGCAAGGATGTGGAGAAAAGGGAAGCCTTGTACATTGTTGGTGGGAATGTAAGTTGCTAGTAAAACTGCTATGGAGAACAGTTTAAAGGTTCTTCAAAAAAATAAAAATAGAACTACTATATGATCCAGGAATCCCACTGCTGGGCATATACCCGAAAGAAAAGAAATCAGTATATCAGACACATATGTGTTCTCCTATGTTTGTCCTGCCTTTGCAGCACTGTTTATAATAGCTAAGATTTAGAAGCAATCTAAGTGTCCATCAACAGATAAATGGATAAAGAAAATGTAGTGCATATTCACAATGAAGTACTATTCAACCATAAAAAAGGAATGAGATCCTGTCATTTGCAACAACATGGATGAAACTGGAGATCCTTATGTTAGGTATACTATTCATAGAAAGACAAATGGGTTCTCATTTATTTGTGGAATCTAAAAATCAAAACAATTGAACTTATATACGTAGAATGCAGAAGGATGGTTAGTCTGGAAAGGGTGGCGGGGGGCAGGGGAGGAAGTGAAGATGGGGATGGTGAATGAGTACAAAAAAATATAAAGAAGACCTACTATTTTATAGTACAATAGGGTGACTGAAGTCAATGATAACTTAATTGCACATTTAACTATAAGACTATAATTGAATTGTTTCTAATACAAAGAATAAGTGCTTGAGGAGGTGGCTACCCCATTTTGCATTATGTGATTATTATTCATTGTGGGCCTGTATCAAAACATTTCATAGATTCCATAAATATATATACCTACCATGTACCCACAAAAATTAAAAATAAAAAAATTTAAAAATGGCTCTGAGAAGGTGGGAAGTATCTCAATAAATAAACATGATCAGTCATTTAGACTTTCTTCCACATGTAATAAGAAACTATTGATGATTCTGTGCAAAAGTGTGTGACTAAATCTGTAGTTTAAAAAAGTCTCCTGGCATAAAGGAGAATGGAATAGAGAGAGGATGAAATTAAAGTCAGAAGATCAGATTAATTAGTTGTTGTTCTTTCTCTATCACCCTTTCACTATCCCATTTCACCTTTCCTTGGCTCCTTTCTATGTTTTTGGCATCCATTTATTTGTGCAAATATATTTTAGGTTGGTGCAAAAGTAATTGCTGTTTTGCCATTACTTTCAATGGCAAAAACCACAATTACTTTTGCACCAATTTAATATATTTATGTATGAGTGTGTGTGTTCGATATGCTGTCTCAAACATTAGTGTGCAACAGAATCCTAAGGAGCTTGTTAAGAATGCAGATTTCATGGTTCCACTCAAGACCTAGAAACAACTGAAACAGCTCATTAGTGAGACATCCCAAGCATTACTAACAAGCATGTTACACAAAATAATGTACCTATAAATGAACTTTTAGCAAGTGTTCCACTGATCATTTCATAAAGGCAACATCTGTCCTGCCTTTAGCTCAGTGTTTCATTGAATTTTTATGAAAAGTACAATTTGTTGTCTGTTTTGAGCTATCTTAGAAATTAGTTCTTTAAACAGATTTGCCTGAGGGATTACCACATAAGAATTAACAATGACTTTATTATCACAGTGAGTTGGCATTGAAAGCCTTATTATAGGAGAGAAAACAAAGCCAGCTGTCATTTCTTGGGAGTCTATGCAATGAGAACCTCACACCTGATCTTATGTGTTTCACATTAGTAAACTATTTTCATAGTAAACTATGAAAATATAAGGAGCTTGAGGACAAGGTGAGGTCAATGTTGATGTAGACAAGAGATTTAGTACCTAACACTGTAAACTAATGCTATCCTTGTTATAAGAGACAGATATGCATCCCTTCAGCACTGCTGATCTTTTCCATTCATTCTTTAATTTGTACTAAATACCAATTGTTGAGTCTTTGTTCAGGGTTGTTTATGGTTGAATGGCAGTCCTAATAGCCTGACTAAATCAATTCAGTTTCCAAAATGCTTTCATACCTGGAAATACCTACCCAGATATATGCATGCATTTCTATCTTAGGGTGGATAATCTGATATTCTGTAGAGATAGATGTTATAAAACATGAGATTTCTGTTATTCTGAACAAAGGTGTAAAATTATTATTAGTCCTTGTAGACAAGTATTAATTCAGAAAGTGATTGAATGAAATAATATTAAAGGCACTAAAATAAATATTAGCACCATCCTAAATAATATAAACAAGTACCACGCTGTCATTCATTTGAAAGCTAAGCTTTGGTTAAAACACACACACACACACACACACACACACACACACACACACACACACCTGGAAACCATTTACTTAACTACAATGACATCAAACAGGATTTAAACCAAAGTCAGAAAACCTCTAATTCTGTCCTTCTTGAGTATAAATTATTTAATAATTATTATTATAGAATTAAGTGCTAACATTGATTTCATACCCATGGAGCTTAAGATCCTTGCCCAAGGTCCTACAGCAGCCCAAGGACAAAGCCAGGCTTCAAAACCAAACCTGTGGTATTCCAATGTGCAGACATGCAACTGCACATGTCCTTGTCCTTTGTCTTGTCCTTCTTTAACTTTCCCTCTACAATTGATGCCTCTTTGGTATTCCTGCGTATTAATGTAATGGAGTCTAAACACTGAGACTGAACAGTGAGGTACACAAGATTTTATCTTATGTCTTCAGACTCTCTGACTGCAGCCTCTTCGTTCCTGTACTTGCTGGTGGGACTCTTACTGCCTTAGGATTATTGTAAGGAGGTGTTGTGTGTTGCTGTTCAGAACAGGCAAAAACGTTTAGGAGACTTTTGGGATTAAATATCTCAAGTAGTCAACCAAACTATCAAATGGAAAACTCATTCTTTTACTTTAGGGTATAAAGTAGGATGCAGTTAATATGAGCACAGGAAAAAGATGAGGATTACATTTTTTGAAACCTTAGTTACAGGTGAACAGAGCAACATTGAATGAGATGAAGGTGGACTCATGCCCTAGTGCCAAAATAACTCTTCCCAACACTTCAAAAAGAGGACTAAGCAGGCGAAGATGTTAGCAACTTACTGATATACCAGTATATTTCTCAGAAAGACTCCTCTGACCTGTAAAAAATTGTTTTTGAACAAGAAAAACTGAACTCTTGCCTTGGCTTAGTCACCAGTCATCTCTGGCACTTGGTAAAACAAGTTATTTCCTTTGCCTAGAACCTCATTTGCTAATCTCTAAAACGGATTCATCAAAGTAAATGATCTCATGCTTTTTTATAACTCTTAATTTTCTAAGATCCTAAATACAAGAAATCTTTAATGTAACTATTTAAACAAGAATTATTTTGTCAAGGAAGCAAAGAATGTTTCCAAAGCACTACAGATTTTCTTCCTTCATTGATTTCTGTATAATCACTAGTAGGGTGCCAATTCAGGACAGTGCAGCGTTAGATTCTTTTATCAAGAAATGAAGTGAAAAAACAGTTTTCTTTTTTAAAATGTATAACTGTGATTCAACTGATTTGGGGCAGCAAGAAAGAGAGTTGCAATTTAGAAATACTATGAAACTTTTTCAAACTACACTGGCCACCTATTTTTTGACCTCAAGGGTAAGGTGGAATAGAGCTAACTCTTTATGTTGGGGAAACTGAATAAAGGATTATTTTAACCAACCACTTGGGGAAACCAATGGCATAGACTGGTAACCTCTAGGGAATAATTGAGCTTCTTTAAGGGAAAAAAGAAATCACCTAGAGAAGCTGAGGAAGGCAAAGAAGAAAGGAGCAAAGGGAGAAAGCAACTTTTACTGACTGTGCTGTTAGAGGTATCTCTGCTTTGTATAAGCAGCAGACGTAGGGTATCTCCTTCTGTTTTCAATAATTTCAGATTTAAGTCAGTGGCTCTAATTGATCCTCAGAACTGTTTTCTTCATGGTTCTTCTCGTGTGTGTGTTTTATATGTACATATTTTTGCTGTTTATGCTGGGGAATAGGAAGTATTAAAGTGATGGAGGTAGTTATGAACATAATCTAGAGCTCAGTAAGAACAAATGCCTGTACACTCCAGGTAGCTCTGCATAGCCCTAGAATCATAGCTTGTTGCTAAATACACTTAGGTCAGGCAGATAGTTCTGACAATGGGAAAGCAAGAGAAGGAGGGAGAGTGTAAGGAGAAAGAGACAGAGTCAGAGAGATGGATAGAAAGAGAAAGAACAAGGAAGAGAAGGAGAAAAGAAGGAGGAAGAGGAAAGGGAAGGGAGGAAAATACAAATTATTTACGCAGAGAATTCGGAAGAATTCTGGCCAAAAATTACTCAAAACTTGGGTGTAGGAAACATTACTAGAACAATATTTTTATCCCGTTTCAGAATTCTTAAAAGAGAATTTGTTACTGGTCAAAACGTACTCAAAACTGGGAGGTAGAGAACATTCCTATAACAATACTTTATCCTGTTTCAGAATTCTTAAAAGAGAATTTGTGATTTAAAGCCTAGGTTCTCTTGCATAAAATTGTCTAATAATAAGAGTAATAGCTAGATAACAAAATATCTAAAAAATAACAGGTTAAAACCAGAGGCTCAAGGATCAGACTTTCTGCGTTCAAATCCTCAATTCGCTAATTATATCATCAGGTATTAGTTATACAGTCTAGGACAAAATATCAAATATCTATTAGTCTTAGTTGCTTTACCTTTAAAATGAGGATAATAGGTTTATTTGCCTTACCAAGTTGTTCTGATGATTAGATAAAATGACACCTGTAAGCTGCACATTGTTTAACACAAATTGACTAGCCAGTAAATGCTAGCTCTGATTACTAATCTTGAATTGAACATCTATCATGTGCTTTGAGCTACATCACAGGTAATCCTTACAAAATTTATTCTCCCATTAGACTGAACACAGTCCTTTTCTCAGAACCATGCAATAAAAAATAAAGCTGTCTGACTCCAAAGCCTTCACATCGTCTATATCACTCACTGTCCTCAAAATATGACAGTACTGTTAAATATGATAAAAGCGATCAAAAAGAAAAAAGACGCTACTAACAAAAACGAGTAAAAACATAACAAAAGCACAGTGAACTAACAAAATCTATATGTCTGAGACAAAATAAATTAGAACTAATTTTGAATATTCAGATTTTCATAGGATGATTATTTTTCTACTACAATTAAACTTCAAAGGTAATGAAATAATAGTTGCTTTCCACTAAGCTTATTAAACATAGGTTATGGATGTAATATTCCTTTTTAAAAAGTTTTTACGAATCAGGAAATAAGAGAAACAACGAGAATGTGCAAAAATCAAATGTAGATATTTTATGTTGGCTGTAATTTTGTCATAGATGGCTTTTATTTTATTGAGGTATATCCCTTGTGTGCTGATTTTGCTGAGAGTTTTAATAAAAAAGGAATGCTAGATTTTGTTGAATGCTGTTTCTGCATCTATTGAGATGTGATTTATGTGTTTAATTCTGTTTATGTGGTGTATCACATTTATTGGCTTGCCTATGTTAAACTGTTCCTGCGTCCCTGGTATAAAACCCACTTGATCATGGTGGATTATCTTTTTGATATGTTGATGGATTTGGTTAGTATTTTGTTAAAGATATTAGCATCTATGTTCACCAGGGATATTGATCTTAGTTTTGCTTTTTGGTTATGTTCTTTCCTGGTTTTAATATTAGGGTGATACCAGCTTCATACATTGATCTACAGGGAGGGTTTCCTCTTTGTCTGTCTTCTGGAATAGTGACATTAAGAATGGTACCAATTCTTCTTTGAATGTCTGGTGGAATTCTGCTATGAATCTATCTGAACCTAGCCTTTTTCGGTTAGTAATTTTTAAATTACCGTTTCAATCTTGCTGTTTGTTATTGGTCTCTTCAGGGTGTCTAATTTTTCCTGGTTTAAGCTGGGAGGGTTGTATCTTTCTAGGAATTTATCCATATCTTCTAGGTTTTCTAGTTTATGCACATAAAAATGTTCGTACTAGCCTTGAACAGTCTTTTGTATTTCTCTGGTGTCAGTTGTAATATCTCCTGTTTTGTTTCTTTTTAAGCTTATTTGAATTTTCTCTCTTCTTTTCTTGGTTAATCTTGCTAATGGTCTATCAATTTTATTTATCTTTTCAAAGAACCAGATTTTTTTTCATTTATCTTTTGTATTTATTTTTTGCTTCAATTTCATTTAGTTCTGCTCTTAATATGGTTTGGCTGTGTCTCTACCCAAATCTCACCTTGAATTCCCATGTGTTGTGGGAGAGACCCAGTGGAAGGTACTTGAATCATGGGGGCAGGTTGTTCCCGTGCTGTTCTCATGTTAGTGAATAAGTCTCACAAGATATGATTATCTTAAAAACGGGAGTCTCCCTGCAAAAGCTGTCTTTCTTTATATCTAAGTCCATTTGTTCCAGGATATAGTTTAAATCCATTGCTTCTTTGTTGACTTTCTGTCTTGATGACCTGTGTAGAGTGGAATATTGAAGTCTTTCACTATTATGGTACTGCTATTTTATTTCTTAGGTGTATTAGTAATGGTTTTATAAATTTGAAAGCTCCAGTGTTAGTTGCATATTTGTTTAGGATTGTGATATTTTCCTTCTGGACAAGGCCTTTTATAATTATATAATGTCTCTCTTTGTCTTTTCTAACTGCTGTTGCTTTAAAGTTTGTTTTGTCTGATATAAGAATAGTCACTGCTGTTCGAATTTGGTATCCATTTGCATGAGGATGCAAAGACATAATAATGACACAGTGGACTTTGTGGTCTCAGAGGGAAAGGATGGTAAGGGAGTGAGGGAGAAAAGACTATGAATAGGGTGAAGTGTATACTGCCCAGATGATGGGTGCACCAAAATCTCACAAATAACCACTAAAGAACTTGCTCATGTAACCAAACACCACCTCTTCCCTAATAACATGTGGAAATAAAAACAAAAATGAAATGTAGAGATTTAAGGGAAGAAAATCTAGCTATAGAAAGTAGATAATTTCTTAAGGTCAAACAAAATTTCAAAGTCTTAAAATCAAGGGCGTAATTAAGAAACATCTCAAACACAGGATTTCAGAAATTTTTTAATCTACAGAAAAGTGAGATATTTATTTTGATTAATAAGATGCTGAAAACTAGATAATATGGCCAAACTTCTCAGTAACTGTGCAACAATGAATTCCAAATGGCAACGCATTTGCCAAAGAGCTCTGGAATGCACTTGATGTTTACTGAAAGAGCTTGTTATAATTAATGTCACTGCACTGAATGTCAAAGGAATTAATAATGATTAGCCTCTGATTATACAAAGCTGCCTATCATGGTTATTATGTTAACATTTAAAAACAACTTGCTTTATTAAAGCGTTTGTTTTTGAATTGTCAACAGCAATCTGTAAATCAATGAGTTGCATTTTTCAGGATCAAGGACCTCATATAGGTCGTTGGTTTTCTCATTGGAGCTGTGTTCCATAACTATGCTTTTAGACAGATGATCAATCTGAAAAGGGAAGAAAACTGAAACTCCCTAAATTAGATCTTGATATTTCCCATTACCCTATGTGGGGTTGTGCCTATAGTTATCTAAATAAGTTAGAAACCATTTTTATTATTTGAAATGTACAATGTCATAAGTTATGGTCTAATCTGGAACTAAGAACACAAAATTTTTTAAAACTGGCAAATTTGCCTTCATCAAATGCCACAAGATTTGTCCAAATCCATTAAACAAATATTTATGAAAATTAAAGTTTCTGAAGTGCTGGGTGTCATCCTTCTCTTTATCAACTTGTAACTTTTAAAAGGGTTGAAATTCCTAAGCCAAATGCCTTACAAAATAAATTTTTGAAGGACTAAAATTATTATTGATATTAGAAACCTGGACACTTGAATGACAAAATAAAAGCTGGTTTCCAGAGGACAACGACATATTTAAGTCAAAAGAGCCATCAGTAACAATGATGATCAAACCCCAGAGAACAAAAATATGGGGGTTTTTAGAAAGATAATTGCACTTAGACAATGTTTGAAAAGAATAAAAACACTGTTTTTCAAATATTTATGCAGTCAGCTGCCCACCAAAAGATAGTTTACTTCTTTCTTTCAATGCAAGATGATATATGTAAAATGCACATCAGATTATGCCTGTACAATAGACTGAACCCTTCAATCTTCACGAAGTTCTTAAGAGAGAAATAATTGAGAGGGTCTTTGAGGCTTCAGTGCCAAATGATTTGAGATCAGGAAAGCAGGCAAAAGTTCTCATGGCTCATTTGCACTGACCATGAGAACTTTTAATATAATAAATAATAATTCTATGCACTTCATGGAAACAAAGACCCCTTATTATTTCTTCGTTTCTCCTCTTGCCTAAAAAATCCTTCTTTCTACCCCAGGAGATTCTTGCTGCTTTGACTTCTATTCACCTACGACCTAGGAAACAGCTGTTTTAACATCAGTGGAAGGAATCTTTTAAAAATGATAGTAAAACTAAGCATCAAGACCTATATTTGACAGGAAAATAAATCATAACAAATTTCCAACTGTTATTAAGCATGCCATGCTCTTCCAGGCTGCCATTCCTTTGCTATGATTATTTCTGATTCCTAGAATGTGTGAAATTCTGGAATAAAAACCTAATTTCTAGTTTCCCCAATTCTTCTCTTCCTTAAGACTAAACTTCAAATGTTCCCTGCCCTGATAAATGTTTCTAATCTCTACATCAGGGATTCGTCTGCATACAAATATATTCAAGACTTACTATATTGTATTAGAACTGTTCATTTATGCTTCTGTATACCTTCGCTTGACACAGGGTTAGAGGTTCTCATCACATTTTCATCTCAATGTCTCAGACACATATGGCTTTAGCCCCTTTTCACTGAATGAAATAATTTCTCAAATTTAGAATAGTTTAATAACAATTCACCTAACCAGTGGAAAAGCCTGCCTTCAAATGCATGATCACAGATTTTTAAATTTGCTTTAATTAGCATTGTAGAGTATATAGGAAATAATTGAAGTAGTAGCTCTTAAACTTATTTGTATCAAAAGCACTTTACATTCTTAAAACTAATTGAAGTCCCCAGAAGTTTTTGTTTATGTGATTTGTGTCTATTGCCATGTACATATTAGAAATTAAAACTGAGAAGCTGTTAAAACACAAGAAAAACAATACATATTTCATCGTACATTAGAATGATGTTGCCATCACACACCATATAGCCTCTGCAAAACTCTACTATATACTCCTGAGACAGTAAGAGCAAAAAAAGCAAACATCATCTTAGAATTATTTTGGAAATAATTTGGCTTAATATACCTTCATAAAGAATTTGAGGGTCTCATAGTGTCCCCAGACCATGCCTTTGAAAACTACTGTAGTAGGCTAATAAAGCTGGTAAATAATAACTAAATTTCTATCACTTTATAGTTTCAAAGTGCTTTTACATGTATTTTCTTGTGTGGTGCTTTTAATGACTCAGAAAAGGAGGATAGCAAACTGGGAAATCAAGGCTTGGGTTAAACCACTTGCTAAAGATATACAATAAGTATCAGAACCAAATTTTAAATAAAGGTTTCTAATTTCAAATCCTCTATCTTTTATATAACATATAAAAGTTGCCTTTCGCTGGAGTCATGGAGAGGTGCTTAGGGGATTAATAACTAGGTTTTTTTTTTTTTTTAATTTTCAGTTTCACTTATTTTGTTATTTGAGTTGTAACACAATATTGTCATTATTCTATTACTCAGATTGTTTCAGCTTTGGACATTAGGAGCTTGCTCAGGATAACTTTATGTTTTTTTATATACATCTATATATTTATTTTACATATATATACACAAATGCATACATATATATAACCTAGTGAATTATATTTTATATATATGTATATACATTTAGTGTTATCATTTTTAACTTTTGAGCACTACAGGATGCTCTGGGCTCATTCTGTGTTTTCCATGCCCTACGACTCTTATTAGCCATTTCTTCAAGAAGCCCTAGCTTCTTTGACTGAAAAATGGTGTTTAGAAACCAAGATCTGGGTACTAGGCATGCATGTTTCCATTGAAGTGTCACTACTTCTAGGCCCTCGCAGCAGACAGATCTACAAAATTCACATATATATGCTAATCTATGTTTACACATATATCCAATCTCTCTCTATCATTTATCTACAACACAAGTTCATATGAACATCTCTATTATCCAGTAACAAAGAGATTATTCCAGCCTTCTCCTCTTATTTGTATATTCTTTCTTTGACAGTGAAAACCAAGGTGTTTTTAATCAGTATATCCTTTCAATCTGTAAGTAAGTGTCTTCTAAAAATTAACTTTAGAATTTTGGATGCATTTTCTCATAGAGAGAAACAATTGAATGCATACTGCCCTATTTATACATGGCAGTTAGGTTCCCAGTCTAGCCTACAGAAACCTACTAAGCCCTGGTTCAGGATTTAGAATTCACTTCCAAATTCAAGAGTCAAATTTACAGTACTCTAAAGTCTCAGTGGGATCTATTGCCATTAATGCTAAAATTACTACCACATCTCACATTTTAATAAAACTGCTAAATTTACAAAGTGCTTGCACATAAGTCATCTCACTCCATCCTCATAAAATCCATAAGAGATAGGGGTTATTATTTATAATTTACATCACTTTAGAAATTAGAAACTTGAGAATCAGCTTCAAAAAATAATCACTGATTATAGAAAACATTTTGTTTATGTTTAATGCATATCTAATTAATTTAATCAATATTTGCTGGGTATCATTTGTAGTGCAAACTTAAGACAAATAATACAGTAATACTATGGGGTAGTACTACTCAAAATATACTCATCAGATCAGCAGCAGCATCACCTGAATGCTTATGCAAAAATTATGTGGCATCCCTGGCATATTGAATCAGAATGGCTGTGATTGGGTGCCAAAAGTTTGTGTTTTAACAAATCTTTCAGGAGATTTTTAAGCTCACCGAAGCTTGTGAGATAGATAAGCTCACTTAGAAATAGAAATCAGGCTTCATAATAATAGGACTTGAGTGGGAATTTATCAGGGTCAGGAACAGGATTTTCCTATATTCTAGTAGATATTCATGTCATTCTTGCCATATTTTTAATTTTACTTTCAAGACAAGTCGCAAGTAAGCTAATTGTTCTCTTTCTAGGCAGGGTCTGGTAGGAAAATTGTTGGAAACATTCTTGGTGGGCTGGTAACTTGTATTTGCAAGACCAGTCAATAGTATGTTCAACATTTCTCAAAAAAAAGAAAGTATTTGCTTCTTATTGTTATGCATATTCACCTTGAGGAATGAACAGCAGGTGTGAAAAAGAATATTCTTGGATGTGGAGCTCAGGAGAAGGAAGATTTTGGTGGCCATTGAAGCTCATCCTATGAAACATCTAAATCCCCTCATTAGTATTCACTGTACCTGATAAGCAGTACTTCTGAGCACAGACTTTAAATCAAAAGCTTTGCTCAAAATTCTCATCTCTTTGCAAATCACAATGAATATCAATGATGAAAAAAAATTACGGCATAGAAGATTGCGAATGGGCCTCAGAAATCATCTGGTCCAACTCTGTCACTTTGCAAATGAGAAACCTGAGGGGTAGAGAGATTCATTGGCTTGCCCATGGTCACACAGGGAGTCAGTGGCAGAGCTGGGACTGGATTCTACATTTCCTGCCTCTTTAGCTACTTGTGGCTATTTAAATCAGGCCCTAAAAACAGGGTTTTCCTCAAGTGTCTTTTCCACTTAATTACTCACAAGATAGCAATATGCTTATAGGAGAGGGGTTCTCTTACATGTCCCAACATCATTGTGGGTCTTCAAGGATAATGCCAACAATAGAGAACCCAGAAGCCAGAGACTCCACTGAATTAACTAACAGGTGTGGAACAAGCTGAAAGAGCATAGAAAGGTAGTGTTTGTAAATATCTTGAATAATTTTGCTGTGATTCAACTAATTTTAGGTGAGCATACATATGGCAGGGGTGGTTTAAGTTTTTATAGTCGAGTATCTATTTGAGAGTGAAATGACGATTACAGAATTTTTTATAGGAATGTACCAAAGAGGAGGACAGCACCAAAGGGAAGAGGACCTCATGGAGAAACTGATGGACACAGAAAGTAATTCCCCAGATAGGCTTTAAAGGAAGAGAGAAATATGGTAACTATCTGCAAAGTGGGCTTGATTCTTGACACTCCTTCTAGGAAATCAAGAACTCATTGACAGGGGCCTGCAAGTTGAAGAAAGACACATAAGCAGCCTGTACTAACTGTACAAGTCACCAAATCCTGAAAGTCCATAGTCAAACATGATCAAAGCACAAATACCTGAAAGAACAGCTGAATATGTCCAGAGGAGACCTAAATCTTCAGGAAAACTTTAATGTACAAACTTGAAATTCTGCAAGTTGGTTTCAAGATGGAAGTTGCCCAGATATCTCTCTCTCTATTTGTCTGTGTGTGTACATGTATATACACACACACATATATATTTTTCTCTCTATATACACACATATATACACATATATATTCTATATACTTCATATTGAATAAATAATATATGTAGAATTTTGAATTAATTAAAGGTATCAGTATAGTTTTATGTCAAGAGTACTTACACTATATTGAAGCTTTTTTGGAGTTCTATAAAAACTTTATATGTTACTCACAATAGACCAGGAAAACAACAACATGGTAGAATTTATGAAAATATCTACGCTTCAAAGATGTGCTTCAGAAATAACAATTACCCTTGGTGTATTATCATAGCATTTTTCTTAACCTTGCAGCATTTTCATTTTCTTTAGAATTGACTGTATGCCTTTTACTCTCTTAGGTGTTGTATCAGGAGAAAAATAAGCCACAAATGAGCACACAGAGTTGAGTTCTCCAGTCATGAGAAAGCTTTGAGTCCTTAATTGTTATATGCTAGTTTAGGAGAAAAATCTAACATGAAATAAGGGAAAAAACAATAAAGTGCTGAACTAATAACAGTGAACAAAGGGATTAGCATTATTTGAAATGGACAAAGAACTTCACAGAAGCAGAATCGAAGTTGGGTCTTAAAGAATAAGTAGAATTTAGATCAATGAATCAAAGAGTTTATGTATTTTAGGCTAGGAAAAGATTCCTGACCACTAGGGCAAGAAATAGCTTGGCCTATATGTATGGAAGGTTGTGGGGATGGGGGGATGGTAAAAAAATTATGAGAGGAATGTCCTAGGGAACATTGGAGAGCAATGGGAAACATGTCGGTGAGCAATGGGGGATCAAACCTTCTGGGTAGTATGGTACCAGAATATGCAAGGCTATGAGATTTTTGAGTGTTTGCACCTGATGCTGAGAAAAATAGGAGGTCACTTAAGCAAGGAACGGCCATAAAGGAAACATTGTTTTAAGAAAATAATTTCAGAATAATGATAGAGAAAAACTGAGAAGGAAAATAATATAATGAGAGATATTTGAAGTAATGCAGGCTGTAGTTTATAAATGTCTATGGTATTAATATAGTCATGCATCACTTATCAATGGGGTACATTCTGAGAACTACATTATTTGGTGATTTTGGCATTGGACAAACATAGTAGAGTGTACTTACACAAACCTATATGGTAGAGCCCCACTACACACCTAAGCTATGAGATACAGCCTACTGCTCCTTAGCTACAAACCTACACAGCATATTTTTTGTATTTAATCCAATAGGTAATTGTTACACAATGATAAGAAGTTGTGTATCTAAAGATATCTAAACATAGAAAAGGCACAGTTAAAATACTTCATTATAATCGTATGCGACCACTGTCGCATATGTGCTCTGTCATTGACTGAAATATTATATGGCATATAGCTATACTGAAAATGTGTAAGTGATATTTTAAAAGAAGAAATAATAGGCTGTAACTGCCAAACTTATAAATGAAGTGTAAATATTTGTTTAAAATATTTCTTTTAAGCTTGAGATATTCAAGAAACAATAATGGATAACTACTGGAAATTGTTAAAGTTAGCTAACTACAGTTTGGGGAGGAAGACAATAATGTAGATTTAGGACTTATTAAGCAGCTTGAGTGGGAATATGTAGAGAAAGTAGTCAGTGTTTGTCAAATTCTATTTTATTTGTTTCCTCTAGTATTCACGTGAAGGCTGTAAAGGGTACATTTATGAATCCCCCTCAAAGTTACGTTGGGATCATGCAACTAGGTTCTGGCCAACAGAATGTGGTTAGAAAGAATATACGCCATTTCCACATTTAGATCACATCTGCAAACCTGAGCCAGTTTGGAAGAGAGCAACTTGCCCCACATTGGATGTGGCATGAGTAGGAATACAACTTTTTTTAAATTATCACTAATTTTTCAGGCTTATTTTTTGTAAAGCAGAACTTGTCCTGTCCTGACTGATATAGATGCACCATCTTGGCAGACACAGAAATTAAAAATGGCTTGGAATAATGAATGCATGCATAAGTGAAAATGAAATGAATAAAGTCAAGTTGGCATTATGGTGTCATTGCTGAGAAGCTAAGTTCAAGAGTCAGGCACACCTGAGGTTAAATCTCAGCTCTGATTTATTTTAAGTAAATGTTAATATTACCTTAACCCATATCACCTACAAAAAGTTTATATTATGAGGTTGATTAATGTACATAAAATGTTTGACTTGATATGCAGTACAACATAAACACTCAATAAATGTTAGTTATCATCATTACTATTAAATTGTAGGATGGGCATCCGATTCTGGAAGTTTATTAAATTCTAGCTCAGTGTTCATTGCACTACAAAAAATTAATATGTTCACCCTAATTCCTCAAAAAATATCTAACTACCCAGTTGGAACTATATATTTCTTACAATGGCTACACAGAAAGCCTACGTGTAAAAGAATTCTGTGAGACAAACATAAATTGAGATGCTCTTTTAACAATTTATCATATATATTTAAGGTGTATGGTATGATGTTTTGATATACATATACATAATGAAATGATTTCAAGCAAGCAGATTAACATATTCACCAACTCATGAAGTTAACTATTATGAGTGTGTATGTGTGTGTGGGGTAAGGGCACCTAAAATCTACTCTCTTGGCAAATTTTCCATTTACAATAAAATATTATTAACTATAGTCTTCATGCTATACCTTAGATCACTAGACATATTTATTCTATATAACTGCAAGTTTGTACTACTTAATGTAGCTATGTTCATTTCCTCACCTTCTTTTGTAACTACCTTCCTACTCTCTGTTCTATCTATTTTACTTTTTCAGACTCCATACATAAATGAGATCATGCAATATTTTTCTATGTCTGGCTCATTTCACTTGGCATAATATCTTTTAGGTTCATCCATGTTGTCACAAATGACAGAATTCACCTCCTTTTGAGGCTGAATAATATTCTATCACACACACACCCACACACACACACCACAATTTCTTTATCTTTTCATCTATTGATGAACACTTAGGTTGTATTTATATCTTAATTATTGTGAATAATGCAGCAATGAACACAGGAGAACAGATACCTCTACAAGATTTTATTTGATTTCTGCTGAGTGTATACCCAGCAGACCAAGCTCTGGGTCATGTGGTACTTCTATTTTTAGTTTTTTGTTGTTCTTGTTGTTGTTGTTTTTGTTCTTTTTGAGAAACCTCCACACTGTTTTTCATAGTGGCTCTACCAATTTATATTCTCACCAACAGGGTACAGGGGTTCCCTTTATTCCACATCCTTACCAATACTTGTGATCTCTCATTTTTTGATAATAACCATCCTAACAGGTGTGATACCTGATTACAATTTTAATTTGCATTTTCCTGATGATTAGTGACGTTGAGCACCTCTTCATATAACTGTTGGTCAATTATCTGCCTTCTTTGCAGAAATGTGTATTCAGGACCTTTGCCCATTTTTGATTAGATTATTTATTTTTATTTTCCTTATCGAGCTGTACAAGTTCCTTATGCATTATGGGTATTAACTCCCTATCAGATATATGGTTTGCAAATATTTTCTTCATACCTGTTGGCTGCCTTTTCATTTTGTTGCTGATGTTTTACTCACTTTAAGTCTTCCTGATTTAGGTTGACCCACTTGGTACCTTCTAACTTCCGCTCTCTTCCTGTCAAATTTATTTAAAGCACACACTACATAAAAATGACTTTGTTGGCTTCCAGCCGTTATATTCTCTCATCTATCCAGGAGCAGGTTGGCAACTTTCTTCTTTTTCATCTTCCAATTTTATCAATGTGTAAAGATTTCTTATGCTTGATGCAGTTAAACAAATCCATTCGTTATAATCCCAGAATTTGCCACCTACTAAGATGTCTTTGAGGGACTTGGTGTAATTGTGTCTTTGTTTTTATCGTTCTTGTGAAAATCACATTTCCAGGACTCTGGCCAGCTCTTCACCCTTGTCATAGTCCCTACACCGAATTCTGTCTCTCCTCTCTGCTTTGTTTTAGATAAGGTTTCTATTCCACATGTCTGAGTAGAGACTGAAAGCCTAGTGTGTAGGTGGAGTTCCAACAGAGCAGAAACCTAACTTCACCCGGATACTTATTTGGTGTTTTACTTGAATTTTATTGTTTAAGTTTAAGTGAATGTTAATGACTGCCTTGCACGTGTGTTAAGGATTGCCTCTTATAAATCATTGACATTAAATTTGTTTGCATAATTTTAATGCCTTATAAAATTATATTCATCTTGGACTAATACAATTCTCATTATTTCTCTATGCATTTATTTCTAAATAGTACTGATATGATTGAATAAACACTGAGAAACATATATATATATATATTAAAATAATAGTATTTCAGTATTTTAGGTAATTTAATTGTTTATATTAATCTTTAAATGTTAATTTTATTTAAATTTTACTTAAGAATAAATCCCTGCCGTAAAATTTTTATACAATGTTTTTGTTTGTTTTTTGTTTTGTCTTGAAACAGAGTTTCGCTCTTGTCACCCATGCTGGAGTGCAGTGGTGCCATCTCAGCTCACTGCAACCTCCACCTCCCAGGTTCAAGCAATTCTCCCACCTCAGCCTCCAGAGGAACTGGGATTACAGGTGTCTGCCACCATGCCTGGCTAATTTTTGTATTTTTAGTAGAGATGGGGGTTTTGCCATGTTGGCCAGGCTGGTCTCAAGCTCTTGACCTCAGGTGATCCACCCCGTGGATCCAAAGTGCTGGGATTACAGGCGTGAGCCACTGTGCCAGCCTACAGTGCTTTTAATAGAAGAATAGAAGCAACGTAGTTAAATTGTCAAATCTCAAACCGTTGCAGTCAAAACAAGATGTTTACTGACATTATGGGTAAATAATATGACTATCATGCTTATACTCAACAGAAAATGTTTGATTTCAGTTTAGATTCAATTTGGAGAGTAATTTTTCCCACCAAAATTACTCTGTACCACAGCAGTACAAATAGCACCAGTTTGGGACACCATATGCATTCCATTTGGAAACAGAGATGGCAAACTGTACATACAGAGAGAGAAGCCTTTCCAGGTTAACACATAACTGTCAGTAGCATTAGGTTCCTTAGAAATCACTTCATAAGGATCATTCTTAAAATTAACTCTGTGTAAATTCAGAAGTCAAAACTGAGGACAAAATCTCAATCATTTTACAAATAATAATAAACATTGACTGAACATTTACCAAGCACCAGGAGCTGTGTTCAGATCTTTCTATTTATTATTCCATTTAATATTCACAACAGCCCTAAGGGGTAGTAACCTGAAGAAGCAGGTAAAACATGAAGAAATGGATGCATTGTTGTTTTAAAATTTGAAAAAGCACACATCCAGTCATGGCAGAGCTGGGATTTCAGCCCAGGTCTGCCCAACTTAGAGCCATTGACCGACACTTTACTGTTGAGATTCACTCAGGGTGGTTGGCAAAATATTACAAAAAATATTACAGAAAATATTTAGGGAAAGTTATAGATTATAATCTCAAACCTTTTGGAAGGTCGAAAGGTTTTACTGGGGCAGGCTGAAGACAGCTGGCCAGTCCATTAAGTTAGGGAGAGATAAAGATGATCAAAGGCCTTACCCCACACCCATTTGTCTCCACTCGGTTTGCTCATGCAAATTTTGTGCTGGGTGGCCTTTCTGGGAAAAGATCAAAGGGGAATTACCTGTTAATAGCACTTACTCTGGGCCCTGGAACCTAAAGCTTCTATCAGTCTTAAAATCATTCTTTTAACCATGTTAATTATCCACAAGTATGTTAACTTACTGTTGTAAAATCTTGATGGAATAAATATGTGGATGAACAGAGGGTTTGGGTCGATTGGTTGCATTTTACCCTCTGAAAGCAGCCAATGGCCATCCCTAACCCAGTTGAAACACTGTAATGGTGTGAGAGTGCATTCATTCATCAGTGGTTGAGTCAGGGTCTGCAGGTCAGACTTCTACAGCAGAGACCCATGTCTCACTTTACCAATATGGACTTCCTGCATTACATAGGACAGTCTTCACATAAAAATAGAATGGGACACAGAAAAGAAATTGTAGTAGAGCAGGAAAGAAGACTTCACACAAGAGCAAAAAAGAAGCTATGCATGATGGATTAAGGTCAGCCTCAAATTCTTTGCTTCTCCTCCCTTAGGAGGTAGAGTCATTGTTCCCTCCTCTTCAGTCTGGAATGACATGACTTGCATTGACTGCAAGAATGTGGCAGAAGTAACAATCTGGGATTTCTGGGCCCCAGCCTTGGGATTAGGAGCTTCATTTGTCCCTCTGTGGAAAGGCAGGTGCTATGCTTTAAAAGTTTGAGGGTTACACCAGTGGTTCTCAGTCAGTAGTAAATTTCCCTTAAGGAGCATCTGGCAGTATCTGAAGATATTTTTGATTGTCACAACTTGGGGATGAGACAACAACATATATAGTGGGTACAGGCCAAGAATGCTGCTAAACATCCTACAGTACACAAGATAGCCCTCTGTTGTCTTATCCTGTAAAGAATTAATCTAGCCTAAAATGTCAATAGTTCAGAAGTTGAGAAACCTTGGCTCAAATGATGAGAGAATTAAAATATGGAGAGAAAAAGGTCCCATAAAGGACCATTGAGAAACCATACATGTAAATTGAAGACTTATTAGACCTTCTGGCCTACCTCACGTGTCACCTACATGAAACTGAATGAGTAAATGATCCCAAATGGCACAACTTGGAGCAGGAAAATCACCCAACGAACCCTAACCAAATTCCTATGCTACAACATTTTGAAAAGTAACAAATTCAAGCAACTAGGTTTTGGGCTAGTTTGTTGCACTGCAATATATACTTGAAACATTCTACTTTTAGCCATATTTGGAAGTACTAATTCATTCATCAAAAAGGATTTACACTGAAATTCAACTGTACAGTATCTCCAAATTGTGGCTTGTTAATAGGCCTAAATTATTAGCAACTTTAGAGTACATAGTATTTCCCTGGATTTGGGCTCATTTCTTCTCATCAAAATGTTTGTTTTCTTATAAGATCCCAAACAACCCACGATATGGTTTGGCTATGTCCCCACCCAAATCTCAACTTGAATTGTGTCTTTCACAATTCCCATATGCTGTAGGAGGGACCTAGTGGGAGGTAATTGAATCATGGGGGCCTGTCTTTCCTGTGCTATTCTCATGATAGTGAATAAGTCTAACAAGATCTGATGGGTTTATCAGGAGTTTCTACTTTTGCTTCCTCATTTTCTCTTGTCACCATGTAAGAAGTACCTTTTACCTCCCGACCTGATTCTAAGGCCTCCCCAGCCATGTGGAACTGCAAGTCCAACTAAACCTCTTTTTCTTCCCAGTTTCAAGTACGTCTTTATCAGCAGCATGAAAACAGACTATTACAGTAAATTGGCACTAGGAGTGGGACATTGCTGAAAAGATACCCGAAAATGTGGAAGTGACTTTGGAACTGGGTAACAGGCAGAGGTTGGAACAGTTTGAAGGGCTCAGAAGAAGACAGGGAAATGTGGGAAAGCTTGTGACCTCCTAGAGATTTATTGAATGGCTTTGACAAAATTGCCGATAATGATATGAACAATAAGGTTTGGGCTGAGGTGGTCTCAGATGGAGGTGAGGAACTTCTTGGGAACGGGAACAAAGGTGACTTTTGTTATGTTTTACAAAAAAGACTGGCAGAATTTTGCCCCTACCCTAGAGATCTGTGGAACTTTGAACTTGAGAGAGAAAATTTAGGGTAACTGGCAGAAGAAATTTCTAAGCAGCGAAGCATTCAAAAAGTGACTTGGGTGCTGTTAAAAGCATCCCATTTTAAAAGGGAAACAGAGCATAAAAGTTCAGAAAATGTGCAGCCTGATGCAGTAGAAAAGAAAAAGCCGTGTTTTGAGGAGAAATTCAAGCTGGCTGCAGAAATTTGCATAAGAAGCCAGGAGTCTAATGTTAATACTGAAGACTGTGGGGAAAATGTCTCCAGACCATGTCAGAGACCTTAATGGCAGCCCCTCCCATCACAGGCATGGAGGTCCAGGAGGAAAAAATGGTTTTGTGAGCTGGGACCAGTGTCCCCATGCTGTGTGCAACCTAGGGACTTAGTGACCTGTGTCCCAGCCATTCCAGTCATGGCTGAAAGGGGGCCAATGTAGACCTTGGGCTGTGGCTTCAGAGGGTGGAAGCCCCAAGCCTTGGTGGCTTCCACATGGCATTGAGCCTGTGGGTGCACAGAAGTCAAGAACTGAGGCTTAGGAATCTCCACCTGAATTTCAGAAGATGTATGGAAAAGCTTGGATGCCCAGGCAAAAGTTCGCTACAAGGGTGGGGCACTCATAGAGGACCTCTGCTAGGTCAGTGCAGAAGGTTAAATATGGGGTCAAAGCCCCCATACAGAGTCCCTACTGGGGTACTGCCTAGTGGAGCTGTGAGAAGAAAGCTACCGTCCTCCAGGCCCTAGAATGGTAGATCCACTGACAGCTTGCACTGTGCACCTAGAAAAGCCACAGACACTCAACGCCAGCCCATGAAAGCAGCAAGGAGGGAGGTTGTATTCCGCAAATTCACATGGGTGGAGCTGCCCAACACCATAGGAACCAACCTCTTGCAACAATGTGACGTGAATGTGAGACCTGGAGTCAAAGGAGATCATTTTAGAGCTTTAAAATTTGACTGTCCAGATGGATTTTAGACTTGCACGGGCCCTGTAACCGCTTCGTTTTGGCCAATTTTTCCCATTTGGAATGGCTGTATTTACCCAGTACCTGTACCCTCATTGTGTCTTACAGGCTCGTAGGCAGAAGAGATTTGCCTTGTCTCAGATAAGAGTTTGGACTGTGGACTTTTGGGTTAATGCTGATATAAGTTAAGACTTTGGGGGACTGTTGGAAAGGCATGATTGGTTTTGAAATATGAGGACATGAGATTTGGAGGGATAAGAGGCAGAATGATATGGTTTGGCTGCGTCCTCACCCAAATCTCAACTTGAATTGTATCTCCCAGAATTCCCACATGTTATGGGAGGGACCCAATTGAATCATGTGGGCCAGTCTTTCCCATGCTATTCTCATGTTAGTGAATAAGTCTTATGGGATCTGATGGGTTTATCAGAGATTTCTGCTTTTGTTTCTTTCTCATTTTCTCTTGCTGCCACCATGTAAGAGTGCCTTTCACTTCCCGTCGTAATTCTGAGGGATCCCCAGCCATGTGGAACTATAAGTTGAATTAAACCTCTTTTTCTTCCCAGTCTCAGGTGTGTCTTTGTCAGCAGTGTGAAAATGGACTAATGCAACTCACTTATTAAATACCCATCTTATTAAAATTGTGAATTATTTTTCAAATGGTGTCTTCCTGAGACATATATCTCCTAATATCGCTTTGAACAGCTGATTTTTCAACTCGAGTCTAGGCTTTTATTTTTAATCCTTTTAAATTCCACTTTGATTTACTCATCTTCTCATTCAGAGCTGTCATTTCTTTTTGAATTCTTATTATTTGCATTTGCAAATAGTTTCTATGTCTATGAGCCTCCTGTCATTTGAAAATTTGATAAGCCTACCTTCAATTTGTCATAAAAATCTTGAAGAGATCAGGACTATAGACAACACCCAATATCATGGTCTTAGAAATGCTTCTTCCCATGTTGACATTTTGGGATATGCCACATGGCCAGCACACACGTAGTGGAAAATTAACATGAACTGTGAATTTTTCAGGTGCAGGTACAGCAATTTGTAAAAGTGAAGCATCATGGGGAAGCTTTAGAAAGTTGTCCTCTTGAAAATTGAACCAAAATAAACACATTAGCACAAAAACATTAATGCAAGCATGTTAGATGATGTTGCATTGGCAAAACAGCAGGTTTCTGGCATGCTTTAACTAATTATGATTATTTTGGTAATAATGAAACAATTCTGTTTAAGGTTGAATCACATCATATTCTCAATTAACTTATATAAATTCAATTGTGCTTGCTTGGTCTGTAATAACAAAGGAGGAATAAACACTGACTTAGCACATGATTCGACCTGATAATCCATCCACTAGTGTGCAGCCAGAAGCAACCTTGACATGGGAGAGGCAGAGCCATTCCCTTAAGCCCAGGTTCCTTGTATTTCTGGTAGCATAGCCTTCTCTTCACCCTAACTGTGCTTATAACATTTTATGATAATACATTTTTAGCACAACTTCACCCATAAATGCAACACAACTATTTTTTATACTTTTATACTACTTTTTAATTGAAAAAAAAAATTATCCCAAGGCAGGTGGGAAGTGCTATATTAAACCTCTTTGAAACTAACTACCCACAACATGAAATTTTGCAACAGCATATTCAAGGGCAGTTTTAGCTACCTTTCATTTCCACTTTAAAATCACTTTATATTTTGCTTTTAAGGTTGCGACCCCACCATATAGTATATTTGCTACTACTATTGTGGTTATCTTTTTTAACTTTTAAGTTCAGGGGCACATGTGCAGGTTTGTTGTATAGGTAAACTTGTATCATGGGGGTTTGTTGTACAGATTATTTCATCACTCAGGTATTAACTCTGGTACCCATTAGTTATTTTTCCTAATCGTCTCCCTCCTCCCACCCTCTGATGAGAACACATGGACATATAGAGGGGAACAACAACACAGTGTGTTGTGTCATGTCCATGTGTTCTCATCATTTGGCTCCTACTTATAAGTGAGAACATGCAATATTTGTTTTTTTGTTCCTGCATTAGTTTGCTAAGAATAATAGCCTTAATGGTAATTCATTGATTTAAGCAGTGAACCAGCATTTTAAAATATCTCCTATATGCTCATTCAGGGGAATACAGACTTGCAGAACTCTTTTTCGTTATGTGAAATACCACGTTGAATGTCAGCATAATTGATTTGGAGTTTAAGAAGGAGGATTCGCACCCATGCCCTGGGAAGAATAATAAGTAGAGGCTGACAAAGCATTATTGCTGCATATTTTTGTGCTATATTAGGCTAAAACTTTCCAAGACATGGACCATACTGCTGTTGTTGTTTGACAATCAGTCATCTCCATTTCTTTCTTCTGTCTTCCTTTCCTTAAATATCTATAAAGTTTTCAATCATAAATGTAAATAATATGTCAAATATATATGTAAGAATGTGAGTAACATAAAAGACATACATATATTCATCACTTAATCTAACATTTTATCATTGTATTACACTTACTTCAATAATATATTTATATTTTTAAATAACATATTTATAATTGGAAGCTCTCTTCTTTCATCTCACCTTCAACCTCTTTTCCTGCAGTGTTAAATATCATCTCAAAATTGATGAGGACTATTGATGCACATAATTTTAAAATTTGCACTACATATGTATAAATCCCCAGACTGTATTTTGTGAGCTGTTTTTTATTGAAAAAAATACTAACATGATATGACACTGTTCAATACTCGATTTCATTTTTTTGGCCATTCAACCATTATTTTGATATTTATCCCTGATACATGTTTATTTTATCAATTCATTTTAACTTTTACATGGAATTTCACTGAATACAAACAGTGTAATTTATATATGTATCCTCCTATTAAAATTTCTGAGTTTTGTTAAATATTCCATATTACAATCAACTCTGATGAACATCTTTGCACATGCCTTGAGTATATGGGAAAAGATTTATCAGGAGTTCATACTTATGTCATAGGTATGCACAGCTTTCACTTGATGTAATGTGTATCCTCCCAGATGGTTGCAACCAATTTACCATTCCTCCAACAGTAAGTGACAGTTTATCTTTTATCACATCCTCCCCTTCAGTTGATCTTAATATATTTTTAATGTGGGCCTATCTGATGAGTGTGAAGCATTGTCTCATTGTTGTTTAATTTGCATTCTCCTGATTACCAGTGCTGCTGAGCCTCTTTTCACATACTAGTTAGCAATTCAGTTCAGGTTTTCTCCTCTGAATTGCCTGTTCATTTTTTAAGTTCTTTTATCTTATTGATTTGGTGAGAATTGTTTATATAGCCTGAGTAAAAATTGTATTAGCCATTGTTTTTGCAAGCAGGGGAATATACTGTAGCCAGTTGGAGCAGAAATGTTGTATATTAAAAGGATACTGGGCAGCTAATATAATAGAATCTCCAGAAGGGGTAAAGAGTCAGATTCGAGGCCCTGTGGTTCTCCCAAATCACACTACAGGATTGTGCCAGCGAAGACCCCACTACTGCACAGCTGGGCCTTAGCACTTCAGGTACCAGTAACAAACCTGGAGCCTGAAGGCTGGACATACCTCTTGCAGTCCTCCAAAACCAAGGGCATTTTTCCTGTTTGAAGTCTTTTCTGCATGCCTCAATCACTGAAACCTAGCACCCTGCCCATGCCCTACCTGGTTTCTGCCTTGAAGCAGCAGAAATCACCCAATGAGGAATGCCCTAAATATCAGGAAAGGTATGCAAAGCATGACAGGCATGGTTAATATCTACCTGACTATATTGGGGTGCTCTAGAGGGACAGAACTAATAGGATATATGTATATGCAACAGGAAGTTTATTAAGGAGAATTGACTCACACCATCACAAGGTGAAGTCCTACAATAGATCATCTGCAAGCTGAGGAGGGAAGAAGCCAGTCTGAGTCCCACAACCTCAAAAGTAGAGAAGCCGACAGTTCAGTTTTCAGTCCGTAACTGAAGGCTCGAGAGGCCCTGGCAAACCACTGGTGTTAAGTCCAAGGGTCCCAAAGCTGAAGAACTTGGAGTCTGATGTTCAAGGGCAGAAAGCATCCAGCACAGGAGAAAGATGAAGGCCGGAAGACTCAGCAAGTCTGCTCCTTCCAACTTCTTCTGCCTTCTTTATTCTATCCATGCTGGCAGCTAATTGATGGTGCCCACTCAGACTGAGTGTGGGTCTGCCTCTCCCAGTCCACTGACTCAAATGTTAACCTCTTTTGGCAGCACCCTTGGTAATATCACCTAGAAGGAACTCAGAGACTCTGTCCTTCTAACTGAGGGACCCTGAGGCTTAAATGTCTCTATTTTCATGATAAATTTGCCTCTGCAGCTGTATGAACAACAAAATTCTGTTTGCTAAATATTTAAGACATTATTTATTTTAGAACATGAAATTGCAAATTTGCTTTATGCATATTTTCCTTCGGTTTTAGTATCAAGATTATGCTACCATCATAAAATAAGTCAGACAGCTTTTCATTATTTTTGTTTGTTTCTAGAGCTACTTGAATAAGATAGAAGTTAACTATTCCTTGAAGTTTTCCGTTTGGAGCTGGTACTTCCGTTAATCCCATTTTCATGATAGGCCTAGGCTTCAGCAAGGTGCAGAGGAGGGGCAGGAGAAGGAGGTGAGAGTATTAGGAGGTCCATCATATGGTACAATTGTTTTGTTCTCTACTCTGCATTAAGAATAAAACCAATGCATTTTCTTTTTCTTCAGTAATATTTTGTCTATTTAAATTGATTCAGGCCTCAGAGGGAAGAGGCATAGCATTTATCAGCACCTTCACTCTTTAAAACCCTCGCACTTAAGTTTCTATTAGCATGACCTACACCCCACATTCTGAACTATGGAAATCACTCAGACAACCCACACTGAATACAGGAGCTTCCAAATTTCTATGAGTGGCCAGCCAGCCACCCAAAAATGTACTGAGCACCTACAGAGTGTACAGAAACACTCAGGGCCATTATTGATTCACAGACACTGCCCCTGTGCTTGGGAAACAAAGTCAAACCTGAGCCTTTCTCTGGTTTTAGAATAACAGCATGATTCTTATGACACCAACATTATGATACTTATGACTCAACAACACCCTAGTCATTGAGTAATAAATTATTCCCCATAGAAGAACAACACAGATAAACATATAATTCCAAAATCCACACCAAAATTACTCCATAAAATACTTTGATAGTATTATGTCTAGATTGTTTACTGCTCTGTTTTCTTATTCAAAGCAATATCTGGAACATGAATATTTGTTTCTGGACTCTGGATGCACATTGAAGTTCTTTACAAAGACTTCCAAGACTTTCCTTTTTTTTTTTTTTTGAGACATGGTCTCACACTGTCACCAGGCTGGAGTGCAGTGGCATGACCTCGGCTCACTGCAACCTCCACCTCCCAGGTTCAAGTGATTCCCCTGCCTCAGCCTCCCGAGTAGCTGGGACTACAGGGGCGTACCACCATTCCTGGCCAATTTTTTGTATTTTAATAGAGACGGGGTTTCACCATGTTGGCCAGGATGGTTTCGATCTCCTGACCTTGTGATCCACCTGCCTCGGCCTCCCAAAGTGCTGGGATTACAAGCATGAGCCACTGTGCCTGGCCTTTACAAAGACTTTCTATACCTAGGTCCTAATTAGCCAATCTTCTGAATAGACAGCAGCCAATGACAGTTTCTGCCTCTTAAGAATTTGAACTCAGCCAGGAAAATGCTGATTGAGTGGACAATGCAAGGCAATGGAGTTGCATGGTCACACAGACTTAGGGACAGAGTCAGGCTCATGACAAGCCATTGCCTATGCAAGTCACGATTATGAGAGGAAGTAATTAAAAGTCTCACTGAGGAAACTGTTCTGAAACAAAGTTATGACATGTCAGGAAGAGACAAATATATATTTTTTTAATTCCAAAAAAGAACAAGAAAGTAAGATTGCCTGAAGACTGTCAGTCCTGTGAAATAGAAGTCTTTATTCTGCATTTGGTTCTATGGAATTTTCCTGTATTCTTGCAATATAATGTTTATATTTGGCATTATTGAATGAATTTCTTATTTTTACTACTCAATCATCCCTAAATGAGGATGAGTAATATTCATCTGAAATATAAGTAGTATTATGTTGATATAAATTATTTGATCAGTTTATTATAAAATTAAAATTTTCATTCATTGCCTTTCTTTTAATAACTTTGGTACCCACCAGGCCCAAAGATGTACGGTAGTTTTACCAGGTTAAGTCCAGAATTGAACAAACAAGTAATAGAATACAAAATATTCACTCATACCATGACATTTATTGAGTGTTCACTATGTTCTGGGCATGAGAAATATAGATAAAACAAAATATGCATGATCCCTGACATCATGGTTTGTATCATATTGAAAGAGGTAAGATGTATTTTAAACAATCGTATGAAAATTATAGGGTAAGTGCTATGAAAGTAAGCTATATGGTGATATGAGAGAGGAAAAGAGTGATAGTGGATCCATATTTGAGGAGGATAAGGATTCTTTCAGAAAGTAGCACATTAGCTGAGACTGAGGTTAGAGGTTGGCCAGATAAGATATTACAGGTGAGAGAAGAGACACACTCCAGGGACAGGAAATATTCTGTGCCAAAACTTTCATTTGGAAGAGCGGAAGCCAGTCTGTGTAAGAGGAGAGAGACCACAGGCACAATGGGCAGAGAGGAAAGAGCCAGATCGTTTAGAAACTTTCGGATCTCATTAAAGGAATCAAAGTGTACTCTATTAAAGAAAATGGCAAGTCACAAATCCAGTGGCCCACATCTTTAGACTGGATGTTTTCATGAGGTTTGATCTCTGGCAGCTTTTTAATGAATAATTTTAAACATCCATAAAGCAGGAAAATGTTGATCTGTTGTCTATGTTCTTCTCACTTCCCACAAACACTCAGAAAGTAAAATAAATGTCATCTGTAAATGAAAACTATCTAAGATACGTTATCAGCCTCTAAAGTGGTATCTTTTCCAGGCAAGCCTGCCCTGTGTATAAAACATCTAATTCTTCCAGGCAGTTATTTCTCCACTAAATACCAAATTACCTTATCACTACCCCAGCTGGAGCATGTGATACAAACAACATTGTTAAAAGTGTATGGCGCTGAACAAAATGTCAAATTAAAAATCATTAGATAATAAATCGACATAACAAATATTAATCTTATAATCATCCAAATAAATACATAATGGAAACAGTAATGATATAAAACATTTCTAACTGGCGTAGGTGACTATGTGTGGACTGCTTTGCTTGTAATGTTCCAGAGTGCTTGAGAATAAACTTTGCTGAATTGCAGGCTACAGAGGCGGTGATAGGAATAAGAACATTTAATTCAGCCTGGAAAAGAAAGTTTGATGGATTTCAAAACAAAAGCTGAGGCTGCAGGAAGAAGAAATGAAGCTGACGCTCAGTGACCAAGTGCAGACCAAAGCAAATTTGGCGAAATATCTTTCCTGTCTGATTGACACACTTTAGTGTTGCCATTGCCACATGGGACAGGACCAGGGACAAAAGACAGTGTCCTCTACAGAACCAGCATCCCAGCAACAGAGTTAAGTACTTGAATAGAAGTGACTTGAGAAAGTGCAGGGCTGAATAAACCTAAGAGACATCCTCTATAACAAAACTTCTTCTCAGCTTTTGGAATATAAGAAATGTGAGGTGGGAGAAGATTAATAGAATTCTCAACTATAAACAGTAGTAAAACTGGACAAGATGACGAAAATAACTGCTCAAGTATCTCATTTTATAGGTAGGGAAAACTTAAGTGGCAAATTGAAATACTGAACTTCCAAGTGACTGGCAGATTGAGAATTATAACTTGAGCCTTTAGTTCCCAAACCTGGATATAAGTACATTCACATGTGTATGTGTTTCTTTCTGTAAAGATTTGATTTAACCTTCTTCAGTAGTTCATGGAACACTGTCTTCTATTGTTCATGGACGTTTGCTTTCTAGTTTATTATCTCTCCACCTTCATCCCAAATCCCAATGCCTATTACCACCTTTCTAATATATCATTCATGACCCACATCACTTTCCTTTTTAAAATTTATTTATAGAGTAGAAATATTTTTATGTATCTTATGCAAATTTCTTTGTAAGCAGAGCTAGTTTTGGGCAAAATTATGAGGTTATTTTGTGTGGAGGGGAGAGGTGCGTTTAGGAAAACACTCATAGTAAGTAGGAGATGATATTCTTATGTGAGAATTTCTACTAATTTATTTTACATGACATCATAGATATTGGAACAACATGTCCGAATTCTATGTTACTTGTTGAATGTGCTTTTACCTATCTCCCAGGCAGAATGATTTCTGGCAAGTTCTTACCCTTAACTGGTTAAAGTTTAAACAAATATGAAAAAAGGGGTTCAGACTAGATCACTGGTTCACAGGCATTTGTTATGTTGATATTGGATCTGTTAGTACGGTCATCCATTTGTTTTAAACAACAAAAAAAAGAGGTTAAAATAGAGAGCTCTGCCCTAGTTTACCCCCTTAATTCCTCATGTGGCATGGGGTACAACTCAGAAATCCTAGGGATCCATGTAATCTAACCTTAAAATTTGGAGGAGATGATTCCCATGGGCCTGTTCAGCTGTCACACTTTGTGGTTTCTGATTAATGGTCATTCTGTAAGGGAAAACCGATACTAAGATCCAAGTTGGGAAGAAAGATAACATGGTCAGGCACCCACTGTGTGTTTAGGTACTACGTTAGTGCTGATACGCATTATCAAATTTAATACACAGAACCATCCTGTGGAGGAAGTACTGTACTTTCATTTTACCTACAAAATAACTGCAACTCAGAGGGGTCAGTCATTTTGTTTCTTTGTTTCACAGGAATTACATAACTCTTATCATTGGGATTTGGAAGCAGCTGAACTAGGATT
Source organism: Cacajao melanocephalus (assembly GCA_963573385.1). Classification (NCBI taxonomy): domain Eukaryota; kingdom Metazoa; phylum Chordata; class Mammalia; order Primates; family Pitheciidae; genus Cacajao; species Cacajao melanocephalus. The sequence goes on from CAUYLG010063583.1 coordinate 51,330, forward strand.
TGAACCTAGTTCGTGTTGGCTCCAAAAGCTTCTGCTTTTTCTACTATTATGACTTTCAGTTATGACTTAAGAGGTTAGGCTTGGTATTAGACACGTCTTATTTGTTTTAGCTACCCAGAGGTTTTAGCTGCTGTACCAGTGGGGAAGTTAGATTGAGTAGGCCCTCTGATTTCTCTCAATTTGAAATAAGTCTGAAGTGCTGTACTAAGCTCCTGAGTGATCTTAGCTCCTTATGTGTATTTGATTCCACTAAATCCCCATTTCCAAATCAGCTGTTTTTTTTCTATGCTCACAAAGGGCGCAGAGATATAACACATGCTGTCACAATGTTCTTTTTTGAAGAAGAAGAAATTAAGGCATATTTCTTGAGCACCAACTTCATGCCAGATCTTGGGCTTACATATATGTTATTGCATTTTACCTTTAACAATGCTGCAATGTAGAAATTAATATGCATAGTTTATGGACAAAATAAATGGGAATTTAGCTAAGATGACACAGCTAAGAACACGTGAAGCTGGGATTTTAAATCCAGGGCTCTACGCCTAATCCTTTTTTCATTTTTCCATACTGCCTCCCTAATGGTTCCCTGTCTGAACTAAATCACAATTCAGCTGCTCTTTTATCCTGCCCTTTTAAAGGTTTGTATGCTTAACCGGATTTCAAAATAGTTGCAATAGTTGTCTGGGTTTTCAAAGAAATGTGTACTTCATTCTGACATCTTTACTCTCTCATTACTTTTAAATGCTGTTAAATTAACTGCCAGTTTACTTTGAAATTCTCATATCATGAGATAATGATCACTGGCACAGGGTTCAAACCCAATGACAAAGCAGAAAGATTAATGCATGAATGTTAATTATCCAGCATGGAGGGTTCCAAGTGCTCTGTCATGTCACTGAAAAAGATGGCTTTATTTTAATAGACAAACCTCTCTCAGGTGAGCACCGTATTACTCACTGGAAAATCATTACTGGGTGATATACAGATGACACAAACTTTGGCAACTGGGATGATTGCCCAGGCAGACTCTCCAAATTCCTGATAATTGGGACTGACTGTGTCTAAAATTGAGTCTATGGCTGAGAAAGTCTGTCTAAATAACCAAGAGCATGACACCTTCTGATCTCACAAGTGCTCCTCTTTCACTCACCACTATATTTATAGTTTCCATCTTTAACCAAATATTTAATTGTGTGCTAACTCCTAAGCATTGTGCTAGACACTGGAGATGCAAAGATGCACAAGCTCTCTGCTCTCAGGAAGCACACCCTCTAGATGGGGGGACAAACATGTATCTGACCATAATTCCATGTAACATGAATATCCTTAGTAAATTCAAAGGCATTAGAGGTATCCTGATGATGGACTAGTTCAGGTAACTTGAGAAATAGAAGGGGTGGAAAAGACTCCAGTGGTAAAACTGAGCTGAACTGTGAAAGAAGAAAATTATTTAGCCTTGCGGAAAAGAAGGGAGATGATTGCAAAGCAGAGGAAACAGCCTATGCAGGAAGGAGCTCAGAAAAACATAACATGATGGGGAAATAATAATGATAATAACCTCAGATAACTACCACATTGGTTTTGAGACAAAAAATAATAGAAAACAAATCTGAGGTAAGTTGATACTAGATCATGAGGGTGCTTGAGTGCCCTGCTAAGGCTGTACATTTATTATATGGATGTTAGGAAGCTAGCTTTCTTTCTGATTAGGTGTCCTTGTTATCACCAGTGGGAGGTAGGCAAAGGTCGTAAGGACTCTGGACAGCTGTTTTCAGCTCACACCAATCACACTGCGCGTGAGCCAGCATCATATATTAGAGAAAAAGACATGATGTTCTCTCCATTTCAATTTTCATTTGCACTAAAATGGATGGCCTTTTTGCACACTATCAATAATGCCTGTGCTGGAAGAGCTTTTAATAGGACAGGCATTCATCATTTTAAGGTTACTCTTTCCCCAAAAGCATGAGAGCAATCTGTTGGTAAAATAGAAAAACCTTGAACACGAGGCTGCCCTCCTGCCTTATTTTTCCAGGTGGTGCCCACTGATAGGAAAACTGGCAGCAGCTGGGAACAAAAGTAATAAGAAATTAGCTGAGGATCCCTCCCTTTGAGGAGACTATGCCACAAAACAGAAAGAGCTAGGACAAGAGCAGATACCCGGGCTCTAACTCTAGCTTTCTTACTAAATAATTGCGTCACTTCAGGTAAATGATTTTTACTCTCCAAGCTTAAATCTACTGATCTTTAAAAAAGGATTAGACTATGGATTCTCAATTTTTTCCTGTAATGACAAAACCCTATGCTATCTTGATATTAGATAATATAAGAACAAAAATGGATTTTTTAATAAAGTATGAGTTGTTCAAAATTTCTAGTATGTTAGCCATAACATTACACAGTTCTTACAATTGATTCCAACGTACTAGCTGTATTAGTTTGTTTTCATACTGCTATAAAGAACTGCCTGAGACTGGGTAATTTATAAAGATAAGAGACTTAATTGACTCACAGTTCAGCATGGCTGGGGAGGCCTCAGGAAACTCACAACCACAGTGGAAGGGGAACCAAGGCACCTTCTTCCAAGGTGGCAGGAAGGAGAAGAGCCCCTTATAAAACCCTCAGATCTTGTGAGAACTCACTCACTATCACAAGAACAGCCTGGGGGATCTGTCCTCATGATTTAATTACCTCCACCTGGCCTCTCCTTTAACACATGGGGATTGTGGGGATTACAATTCAAGATAAAATTTAGGTGAGGACACAATGCCTATCTATATCCCCAGCTGTGTTCTGGTTGTCTTATCACTCATATTGAAAATATCCTTTTGACTGTAACATACCCACCACTGGTACCATAATGAATTAGAAATCTCTCATTTTAAGTTAATAGAAGAATCACAGATGAGCTGTCAGTCCAAACCAAAAGACCATATAAATCTGGTGCTCAGATATTCTTTATTAATAAGGTTTTAAACTCCTATTCCCTGTTAGTCCACTGGGTGGTGACTATGGAGTAGAAAGGTTGCTCTCAGCAGGATCATATAATAGTACAATCATGCAATAATGGCATTTGGATTCAAATGCATTTGAGACTTCCTGGTCTATGCTAGACCCAGTGGGAAGCCTTGACAGCCACTGGAAATTAACAGAAGACAATATCCCTCACTCTAGAGGGGCTAGAGTCTAGTTCTAGAGGACAAACACACAAGAGAAAGAGAAAAAATCCAACACATTCTATAAGGGTGCCCAATAGTCCAAGATAATAAAAATCATCAAGGGACAAAGTTGGTCCAGGAGCATTTCAACTGAAAGTTATCTCTTTTTCTGAAACATTCCATAGCAACAATGATCCCTTTTCAATAGTGTATCTCGTTTCTACCGCTGCATCGCAGTGATTGATATCTTCTCCTTACCTATTTTAAGCACTCTGAAAATAGGAATTGTACCTCTATAACTACAACAAAGGTATATTGACTTGAGTATTGAAAGATGTGGAAGTAAGAATCACAGAATGCTGGTAAAGGGCACAGAAATACTGAAACGACGAACCCATTTGGGGCATGTTGAGAGACAAGTGTATGTAGGGAAGGGAAAGGCTGGCTAGGAAAGCGTTTGCAGGTAACCAGTCAAGCTTGAGGAATTTCCTTTCGATCTGGCAAGGCTAGTAAAAGTTATTGAGGAGAGGAGAGATATGTGATAAAAATCTGTGCTTCAGAAAGATTTATCTGGCACTCTTGTACATGTTGACTGAACAGAAAGTAGAGGCAGAAAAATCAACCAGGAGGCTATTACCATAGCCCAGACTTAGAAATACTGGCTTTGATATGTAACTTTTAATCTTTAATTTATTAAGACTGAGAATGGGCAGAGCCTTATTTTACCTTGTCCTGGCTACTTTGCTAGCCTCATCTTCTACTATTCTTTAGCTTTCTCCACTCCAGCCTTGCTATGTCTTTAACAGATAAAGTACAACTCTCAAAGTAAGACTTTTGCTCATCACTTCTGCCTGGAAGTGGAAAGCTATTCTCCTCTCTAAGGAATTTTCTTCTCCCAGATCACAAACTGGCTTCCCCCAATTCACACAGGCATCCTAACAAATACTACTTTTTGAGAGTCTCCCTGACTGCTTTACCTTTCCACCCTGGCATTTTCTATCTCTCTAATTTGTTTTGTTGTGGTGGGTTTTTAAAATATATGCAGTCTTTGTTGTCTACCTAGGTAGAATGAAAGCTGTATGATGAAAGACATCAGAGACCTTCTTTCTTCCTAGCTGCACTCCTGGGAGTAGTGTCTGGCGTATAGCTGGTGCTAAAAAATACTTGCTGAATGGATGAGCAAATGAATGGGCAACTGTAAGATTGACACGAGCTAAAAAGCACAGTTTCTCTTTTTCCAGGTTAAAATAGACACTTCCACCTACTTACTTCTACTGAAATGAAACCATCTTTTTAAAATTTTATTCTTATGATCACACTAATGCTAAACTGTCATCTTGCCATGCAGCATAGAGGTCAAGCACTGGACTTCAAATGACGTATCTTGGTTATAGATGTGGCTCACTGCATGTTACATGTTGTGACTTTCAGCTATTACTTCCACCATCATCTCCTTCCTTAACTACTGAGCGATATTCTTCATTATTGTCTCTGCATTCCCCTTGCCTCCACCAAACCAGTCTCCAAAAGAGCAGGCAAACACTTTTAGTGTGTTAAAAGTCAGTTCCCACAAGAACGCAAAACCAAACACCACATGTTCTCACTCATAGGTGGGTGTTAAACAATGAGAACACACGGACACAGAGAGGGGAACATCACACACTGGGGTCTGTTGGGGGTGGGGAGCTAGGGGAGGGATAGTGGGGGTTGGGGAGATTTGGGAGGGAGATAACACTGGGAGAAATGCCTGATGTAGGTGACAGAGGGATGGAGGCAGCAAACCACCATGGCATGTGTGTACCTATGCAACAGTCCTGCAAGTTCTGCACATGTACCCCAGAGCTTTAAGTATAATAAAAAATAAATAAATACATAAAAGTCAGTTCCTGGGCCAGGTGTGATAGCTCATGCCTATAATCCCAGCACTTTGGGAGGCTGAGGTGGGAGGATCTCTCAAGGCCAGGAGTTTGAGACCAGCCTGAGCAACATAGTGAGACTCTGTCTCTTAAAAAAAAAAAAACTAAAATTAAAAATTAGCCACGCATGGTGGCACACACCTGAGGTCCTAGCTATTTGGGAGACTTAGGCTGACAAATATCTTGAAATCAGAGATCAAAGTTCATAGTGAGCTATCATGGCACCACTGCACTTCAGCTTGGGTGACAGAATGATACCCTGTCTCTAAAAAACTAACTAAATAAGAAGATTAAAAATAAATAAAAGTCATTTTCCTCTCTGCTTAAAACCTGTTGACCCAAGGGTCGAGTTCACAATGCTTCATATGCCCACAAGGCTCTATGTGCTTTGGCCACTGACCGTTTCTTCAACTTAATTGCATGTCCCTCATGTCTTATCTGCTAAGCCACAAAGGTTTTCTTCAGTATCTTTACTCTGTCAGGCTTTTTCCCATGAAGGTCCTTAATATTTGTTGGTCCTACTGCCTGGAATGCTTCCCCATTTCTACCCCATTCCTTGCTTTCTCAATTTGGATTTATAAATTCCTGCTCGCTGACTTAGTCTCATCTTGAATATTTCCTTAGGGAAACTGCCTCAGGTCCTTTAGCTCAACTACACCCATACTTTACTTAAGAATATCATACATTGTTTTCTTGACATTGATTATTTTAAAGTAATTTTCTCCTATCAAAATAATAAGAGCAGATGGTTATTTTAAAATAATAGTCTTAAATTTCTCTATTATCTGTTAGCTTTCTAGTATGAGAAATGAAGATTTCACTCTTTTCCATTGCCATTTCCTCGGCAATCCTTTCATCATCTTGATACAGTTATATTATACTTTTCTGTTAAAGAATATGCAGTATTTATATTCCTATGGCTAGAGAAAAATATTTCACAGCTGAGCATTGTTGGGTACTATGACTAGGTTTTCTTTCTTTTTTATTTTTAAAATAATGGTCCCTGTGTTTTTTTTCACTTTGTTTCTTTGTACTTCTTTTAAATTTTTCCATACCTTTCAATAACCTTTCATTATAATTTTCCATGACTCAATCCAGACGGAGGCTCTATCAGCTGAGTTTTATTTTTCTTGGAGACATCCCTCAGGTAGACATTCATCTTTCAATCTGGGTTGGTTGCACTCCAGGACTGTTGCACAGCTGTTATCCTAGGTTTTCCTTCTGCTGTTATCCTTGAGTTTCTTTTGTCTGCCTCCTGAGCTTCATTCCCTGTTTCCTGGATTGACTTTTTGTTGTTATTATTCTTTTAGGATTTGTTTTATTTCATTCATGGAGCACTTTTTCCAGTACATTTCTCACATTTAAAGGATAGTACAATGACAGAGAAAACGGTGATGATAGCCCTCAACTCTTGAGTCAAGCTCTCTAGACTGGAATGATCACCCTCCATGCCTAGTTCACTGTTTTCATCTTGAATTCTCTCTGCACTGTCATCTGAGATGTTTGTTGTGACTTTCCTATAGCCAGAATCTTCATTGTTGTTTATGCCCCGTGTGGAACTCATTCTCCAGTAGTTTCCAGAGAAAAGGGTATTGGAAGATTATTTACTACAATATTGGAAAATGTCATTATTCTACCAATACACTTAACTGACATTTTTATTATTATTTTGGCTAGGGAAATTTTTAAATGTGAAATCATCATTTTGAATTTTTCTCTTATCTTTTCGCATTTAGCTTTGTTCTGAGAAAGCCAAAGACATTCAGATTGCTGTTTTATGTAACAATTCCTTTACCTCTGCCTTCTGAAAGCTGTAGAACTTTCTCTCTGTGCTCACTATACTGAAATTTTACAGTGGTTTCCCTTCATGTAGGTATATTTTCCTACATTGTTCTGAGCACTCACTGATCCCTTTCATTCTGAAAATTCCATGCTGGAGACTTACTAGAATTATTATAGTGATGAATTCTAATCCATTTTCTCAGTTGTTTCTTCTGGAATGCCTATTTTTCAGACATTCTGGAACTTGATATATATAAAACTTTTTTCTTTCAAAGTTCCTCCCATTTTGTTTTTTTGTTCTACCTTCTGAGAGACATCTCCAACTCTATCTTCCAACTCTTTCAATTAGACTTTTAATGTCCTAAAGCTTTTTTAAATTGCTCTTGAATCTTTCTATCCATCTATGTATATATGTCATTTTATTCTTTTTTACACAGTTTATTTCTCTGAGGATATTATTAATATATATTTGTAAATTTAATATATATTTTTAAGTTTCTTATTCTCTGAATAGTTTCTAGTTTCTCAAATTTATGCCCCCGCCCCTATCTCTCTTTTCTTACTTTGGTCTCTTCTGTGTTGAAGGCTTTCCTCAGTTGTCTCAGATATCAGTAGATTGTGACTTGTCTAAACATAATTCAGAGTGGACAAATAAAAACTTGATTGGCATCTCTGAGGATGTGGATGGGGCTTTTCCAGTTTGAGTTTCCTTAAGGATAATATGATGGGCTCTTTGCAGGGAGCCCTCAATGTCGGTGAGCAGGGTGAACTGTTGAATTGGTGACCTCCAATGCATTATGCCTCTCAGAATTCATGAATGTTTACACTGACTGTCAGCTGGGCTTCTGCCTCACTTAATCAATGAAATATGGTGGCAGTAATACTGTTCCAGTCCTGGTCTTCCCTTTTGAACTCCTGCCTCTTGAAACATTACTTGGAAGTTAGTTTCCGTGATGTAAGGCACCCAGACAGTCATGTAGAGAGAGCCACATGGAGAAGAACTGAGACCTTTAGCTAATAGCCCCAGCTGAGGCTTCACATGATTCCTTCCATCCAATCACCGAGTCAGTGTCAAGAGGAGCTAAAGAACTCTTCTGTCCACTTACAGAATTATGAGAAATAATAAGTTGTTGTATTAAGCCCCCACGTTTTTCAGTGGTTTATTAGACAACACTAGATCATTGAGTCAGTATCGTTAGGAGGTCTTTTTTTTTTTTTTTCCTTTGGACTTGTCAGGTTTCTCAGAGAGAAGTATTTCAAACCCCTGCCTGGAACTTAAAGTATGGCAGCCTGTATTCTGAGAACTAACTGGAAAAAAATGTTAGAGGACCTCAGCTTTCAGTATGTGTATAGTCAAGTAGCCTCCCTGCTTTTCAGATGAGACCAATGTTCTCAACTGTGCCAATCAATCCTAGTGAGAATAAATCTTGCCAGAAAATAAATATCCATTCTTCTGCCAGGGAGGAGGATGTATAGTCATTCAGCACAAGGAAATGGGGGAGAAGATATAGATTTCTAACTAGATCTCAAAAATGTTTCACCTAATAAAACATATTTTGGCTTTCTTTCTTACCCTTTCCCCTAATTCTAGAAATTGCTGGTATTTCCAGAACCCAAGTCTCTTAGGGGCTTTGCAGTATTATTTGGGTTGTTTCCCAGCTGCACTGCTGGCTCAATTTGGCTTGCTTTGATATATTTAGCCCATTTTTTTTTTTTTTGAGACAGAGTCTTGTTCTGTCACCAGGCTGGAGTGCAGTGGCGTGATATCAGCTCACTGCAACCTCCACCTCCCAGGTTCAAGCCATTCTCCTGCCTCAGCCTCCCAAGTAACTGGGATTACAGGTACATGCCACCAAACCCAGCTAATTTTTTATATTTTTAATAGAGACGGGGTTTAACCATGTTGGCCAGGATGGTCTTGATCTCTTGAACTTGTGATCCGCCCACCTCAGCCTCCCAAAGTGCTGGGATTATAGCTGTGAGCCACCACACCTGGCCTACTTGGCCCATTTTAACTTGTTTGTCTGCTTTACAGGTTCAAATATACCAGTAAATGTGTTGTGTCTTCTCTCTTGTTTTTGCTGTACTTCTAAAAAGTCTCAAGGGGGGATAAAAATCTTTCTAGTAGTTTTAGTGGTGGCTTTTGGAAGATTAGAAATTAGAAATTAGATGTAAATTATTATTATTATTAACTCTAAATTTCATTTTTGAAATAATTCTAGATTCATAGGAAGTAAAAAAATGTAATGTACAGGAAGGTCTCATGTATCCTTTGCCCACTTATCTTCAGTGGTAACACCTTGCACAGCTAGTACAATATTCTGTGCTAAAGAATACTAGGAGTTTGCATTGGTACAATCCACACAGCTGATACAGCCCCAGAACTACATGTTATCATTTGTGTGTATGTATACATGCATATGTGTGTGTATAGTTCTGTGTAATTTTATTATGTATGTAGATTCATGTAACTATTACTACAATCAACATAAAAAATTGCTCCATCATAACAAGAATTCTTCCCTGTGCTACTCCTTTACAGCTATGCCTACCAACCCCTTATCTGTAATTGTTGGCAACAACAGATTAGTTATTCTATATTTTCTTACTTTAAAAATAATATATATATGGAGGTCAAGGTGGGAGGATTGCTTGAGCCCAGGAGTTCAAGATTAACCTGGGCAACATAGTGAGACCCTGTCTCTACAAAAAAATTTTAAAATTAGCCAGGAATGGTGGTGCACGCCTGTAGTCCTAGCTACTTGGGAGGCTGAGGTGGGAGGACTACTTGAGCATAGGAGGTTGAGACTGCAGTGATCCATGATTGTGCTACCGCACTCCAGCCTGGGCAACAGAGTGAGACTCTGTCTCCAAAAAAGAGAAAGAGAGAGAGAGAGAGAGAGAGAGAGAGAGAGAGAGACAGAGAGAGACACTGGCTTTTCCTTTTATTTCTTATTTTTAATTTTAAAACTTTTTAAATTCAAAACTGCAGTTACCTTTTCTTTCTTATACTTATTCCTTAACTTTTTTTTGGGGGGGGGCGCTTTTTAAAAATTGTACTTTAAGTTCTGGGATACATGTCCAGAATATGCAGGTTCGTTACATAGGCATACATGTACCATGGTGGTTTGCTGCACCCATCAACCCGTCATGTGCATTAGGTCTTTCTCCTAATGCTATCCCTCCTCTAGCCTCCCACCCCCCTGACAGGCCCCAGTATGTGATGTTCCCCTCCCTGTATCCATGTGTTCTCATTATTCAACTCCCACTTATAAGTGAGAACATGTGGTGTTTGGTTTTCTGTTCCTGTGTTAGTTTGCTTAGAATGATGGTTTCCAACTTCATCCATGTCCCTGCAAAGGACATGAACTCATCATTTTTATGGCTACATAGTATTCCATGGTGTTTTGGCTGGTTCCAAGTCTTTGCTATTGTGAAGAGTTCTGCAATAAAAATATGTGTGCATGTGTCTTTGTAGTAGAATGATTTATAATCCTTTGGGTATATATCCAGTAATGGGATTGCTGGGTCAAACGGTACTTCTGATTCTAGATCCTCGAGGAATCACCACACTGTCTTCCATAATGGTTGAACTAATTTACATTCCCACCATTACTATTTCTTAAGCATTTACTCCAGGGCTACATGAATTATCAAATCCTCAGGATTCCACTCTGAGGGAAGTGCTCTGATTATTCCCATTTTTTCAGAAGAAATAGAAGCTTAATGAGGTAAGATAATTTGCCCAAGGCCAAGCAACTCAGGTCATCAGGGTACGGTTGTTCAGGTTGTGCACTGCATGAGGAAACTCCACCTAAGAAGATGACATTTACATAGTAGAAAAACACTAATTTGTGTTACAGCATACAGTGAGCACAGAGCTTCCAGGCCTCTGACACATGTCCTAGAGCAACCGGTCCTTCATAAACCCACCCAGACACCATGACCAGGCTTCCACTCGGGAGCGCAGGAAATCACACACTCATTGGTGCACATGGGAATGTAGTTGTACCAGGTTCTGGCTGTGCCCCAGTCGTCTTCTGAGGTTGTTTCTCTCATTGCTCTAGCTCTTGGTGGACCCATTCACATCCCATACCAGACTTGGAGTTGGCTACAGTTGGTTTTGGGAAAGGGTAGGGCAGGTGCGCATTAGTGTCAGTGGGAGCCTGAGAGAACTGGGCTGTCTGTATACACAAAGCTGGGGCCTGATTCCTAATCAGATGCTATCTTACCCCGAGTTCCCCAAAAAGCAGAGCCAAAGGAGAAGCTTATGTGTGAGCATCTCACAAGCAGTGTGAGCCCAGGGAGCAGAAGTGAGGGACGGGGAGCTGGATTAGCTTCCTGTGGCTGCTGTAACAAATGACTAGAAACTTAGTGGCTTAGAACAACACACACTTGTTTTTTTAGTTTACTGGTGGTCACACATCCCAAATTAGTTTCACTGGGTTGAAATCAAGTTTCAGCAGGGCCTTGCTCTCTCTGGAGACTGTGGGAGAATCCACTTCCTTGGCGTTGCCAGCTTCTGGAGCTGCATTTCTTGGCATGTGGCCCCTTTCTCCATCTTCAAAGTCAATGGCACTGGACCTTACTCCATCCTCACATTGCCTTCTTCTGTAATTGCATTTCCGCAGCCTTCCTCTTATGACACCTGTGATTACATTTACAGCCTACCACCTAAGCCAGGATAATCCCATCAAGATATTCTTAATTCAATCTCGTCTGCAAAATGTGACTGAAACCCCCTTTGCCAGTAGGTAACAATCACAGTACCAGGAATTAGGACCTGGATCTCTTTGGGGGCCATTATTCAGCCTACCATGGAGGGAAGAGGGGAGGGAGCGGAGAGCCAAGATAAGGATGCATTTTCTGCTTGGCCGCTTTTACAGGAGACTGGTTGCTGGATTCTCTACCATGAAGCTGTATGAAATGTGTCCATCTCAGAACTGCCTCTGGGGAAGAGTGGGCAGTGGGAAAGGAGGAAGTATCTTTCCACAGCTTCTATCCCGTTAGTCAAAGTTTCACCCCTTGGGGCATCCATGCTCCCACAGTAGTGGATTGTGCCCAAGTGAATGCTTGGACTCTCCCACCTGGAGGAGGATATGCGATGAGTGGATGCCACTAGGCGGCACCGCTGGCTAGGGCCCCCATGGAGCTGCCCATCAGAGCAGAGGCTGGAATAAGGACAGACAGGTAAAGCCCAGGGGACCTGAAAGGGGTGCAAAAGAGGTGTCCAGCACAGGTGCTCGTACTCTTTGTATAGGTACAAAAATAGGTCTGAATTCAGGGAACATTGTTCTTGTGAATTTAAGTGGGATGATACCAATCAAACCCCAGGGCCCAGGGCCCTCACTCCTGCCCCCCTTCCTCTTGCCCTCTTATCCTTTACACAGGTGGGGGCATCTTGTGGGGCCATCTGTGGTCAATCATCTAACACAACCAGAGAGGCTGCCTCCTTCTTCCCCCTTCCCTGTCACATAATGCTCTTCTGGGTATGCTTTAAATTGTTTTACCCCTGCCAAGTACACTGGCTCACTCCTGTAATCCCAGCACTTTGGGAGGCTGAGGAGGGTAGATCACCTGAGGTCAGGAGTTCAAGACCAGCCTGGCCAACATGATGAAACCCCATCTCTCCTAAAAAATACAAAAGTAGCCAGGTATGTTGGCACATGCCAGTAATCCCAGCTATTCGGGAGGCCAAGGCAGGAGAATCACTTGAACCCAGGAGGCAGAGGTTGCAGTAAGCCGAGACCTCGCCATTGCTCTCCAGCCTGGGCAACGAGAGCAAAAACTCTGTCTCAAAGTAAATAAGCAAATAAATAATTTTACCCCCTCCCCACTTTCTTTTACTTTGAAGAAAGGGTATTGATGTCATTTTTGGTTTTTTGTTTTTAATTTGCGTCAATGTCCCGCATGGCAGCATTTGGGAGACAGAACCAGACCCTAAATCCAGATCTGTTCATTGCAAAACCCAAAGGAAATCACAAACTCTACTACCCACTTACAGTTCATAAGGAGCCAAGGGTAACAGGGGAAGGTTTGCCTTGTTCTCTGATCAGAGTCCCACACACCCACACAGCAGCAGATCCGGCAGAGGAGAGAAGCCCTTGGAAGATCATGAAGACTTTTGGAAAGGAGTGGGTGCTTCATTGAGAAGAGTAGAACGAGTAGAGCTGGCATCGTGGGTAGCATCGGGGAGCTGGGTGCTGCTGGGGTGTGGGTTTGAATGAGTTGGGAAAGTTTGCAGAATCCCAAAGGCTCTGCACTTGCAGAGCCCAGCGAGTGTAATTTCGGGAGATGTGAGTACTCCTAGACTCAGACATGGGAAGTCCAGGACAATGGCCTTCAAAGTTCTTTCCCTCTGACCTTGTGGGACCAGGGTAAATAAAGCTCAGGCTTAAAGGAGTCTCCAGACCAGGTCTTTCTGATGGTCTCTCACCTGCCCCTAGACCCCCATTTCTTGAAGCAATTTGGATACTACTGTAATATCTGAGTGAGATGGAAGGAATGTGTCACACACTGTATTTTAAATTAAGAGTTTTTTAATTGTCAGCAATTGAGAGTCAGCTAATGTTTAAAGTTCTCTTGGCCCTGAGGAAGGGGCTTATTTTTCATATTTTGATTTAGGTAGGGGAGGGGGTCTGAAACCCTAGTTTGAAGCGGAATTTTACAGAAGCAGAAAAAGCAGGTTAGAGGAAGGGGTTGCGGGCACAGGTGTTTTCTATATAATTATTAAGAAGGAGGGTGATCAGGTTTTTTTAAATATAATGATTAAAGGGAATTTTTTTTTTACTGTAGCAAGAGGTTATGCCAAACAAAATACAATTACAATAATTATGAGTGTTAAGAACAATACACTTCACCTCAATGTTTCTAAGTACAGTATAACCCAGTTATACACCGAAGGCGCTGTGGTAAGGTGGTGGGGGGAGGCTAGGTTAAAGTTTATAGTGAAAATAAAGTCAGTACTGCTAGCCCAGGGTAGGTTACTACACTATCATAGGAACTTCTGCTCTCACTGCCATGTGGCTCCTGCTGCCCTTATTCCTGACTCCATCTGAGCTCATGACCGCCTCTGCCTTGCAGTTCCAGGTGTGGAGTATGTTTCTGCTCTCCCCTGACACTCAGAAGCTCCTGCCAGCCCTGCAGCGTGGCCTTGTATTCCTCACACCCGGTAGTATTCTCCCTGGTGAGTCCTCTAGGCCTTCATCCTGTGTCTCACTCCACAGCGAGGTGATTCAGGCACTTCCAGCAGGTTCTACATAGAGAAGATTCTTTTTTTCTTAATTTGACTTTAGGTTCTGGGGTTCATGTGCAGGTCATGCAGGGTTGTTGCATAGGTGCATACTATATCCGGCATTACTCCCCGTGTTATCCCTCCCCACCCTTCCCACCCCCCGATGTCCCTCCGTACCCCCCGATGTCCCTCCCCGAGCCCCTCCTCAACTGCCCCCAGTGTGTGCCGCTCCTCTCCCTGAGTTCTCATTGTTCAACACCCGCCTATGAGTGAGAACATGCGGTGTTTTGGTTTTCTGTTCTTGTGTCAGTTTGCTGAGAATGATGGTTTCCAGATTCATCCAAGTACCTACAAAGGACACGAACTCATCATTTTTTATGGCTGCATAGTATTCCATGGTGTATATGTGAAGATTCTGATGCCTCCAGGACAGGCTGAGCCTCACCCTACCAGTCCCAAGCCCAACCTGACCCTGGCCTTGACCTTGACCTTTGAGTCTCAGTCCTGTCCCAGACTTAGCCTAATGCTCCCATCAACTCTGTCCCAAAGGTGCATTTACCCCAGACAGTTCCAACCCCTGTCCCAGGCTGAGCCCCAAAGAATCCCAGATTGTTCCTTAACCTCATCCAGCCCACAAACAGCTTTTATTTAAAGTAGGAAAATGGACAGAAAAAGTGAACGGTATAGTTCAGCCCTCCCACTTCGGCAGTTCCACTCCCATATCATGTGCCTCCGTGGGCCGATTTATTGAGACTGTCAGGGCCACGCAGTAAAAATATCACCTGGCTTGGGCCTGAGTCCAAGTGTTTTTACTTACCAGCGACGTCACCTTAGGCTAAGTTCCAAGAGGCACTTTCTGAGCCCCTTTTGTGTCCTTTTCTTACCACAAATGGCTATGACAAGAGTTGTGCAGCCCAGCGCCTGGGAGTCCTTTGTACACTGTGGGATACTGCAGGGTTTCCCATTCAGGGGGACTCGGGGACTGGGCTTCCTGTCTCTCGCCTGCCAGAAAGGGCAGTTCTTTTCCCAACACCGCAGGTATGCTGGGCCTTCCACAAATCCCTGACCTGCCAACAGGATGTTTGAAGGAGGCTTCCGAAACAGCCTTGGCCCTGGTGCCATCAGCCGACCTAGTTTTATTTCAGTTTCTTTAAAAGAAAATGTTATCCCAGTTCGCTCTGTGTAGTCTGACAAATGTGTTTCTTTATTAGGGTGAACCCAGCCCTTGGAGGCAGCAGAGCAGGTCACGTGCTGGCAAGGTTGCCATGGAAATTATTCACTTTTATTGAATTATTCATTTGCAGCGTCCACCTAGAATGTCCCCCCAGGCTCTCGGCTGTGACAGACAGACACTTGGACAGAGAGACGTGTGGCCAAGGGCCCCTCCGCACATCGGCATCTCTCCCAAGAGCTGCCTCCTGCCAAGGGCAGAGCAGAGAACTTTGAGTCTGAGACCCTGGATCCCGCCACCCCCATCTTTGTTCAGGGGACAGTGGCTCTACAGTGATTTGGTGTGCACACTAGGGCTCCAGACTTCCAGGTTCAAGTCTCTTCTTTCCTTCTTCTATTTCCTCTACTGAAAAGTGGGAATAGGAAGGTACCCACCTCCCCAGTTGTTATTACCTTTTTTTTTTTTGAGATGGAGTTTCGCTCTTGTTGCCCAGACTGGAGTGCAATGGTGTGATCTCAGCTTACTGCAACCTCTGCCTCCCAGGTTTAAGTGAATTTCCTGCCTCAGGCTCCTGAGTAGCTGGGATTACAGGGATGCACCACCACACCCAGCTAATTTTTGTAGTTTTTCAGTAGAGATGAGGTTTTTCCATGTTGGTCAGGCTGGTCTCGAAACTCCTGACCTCAGGTGATCCACCCACCTCAGCCTTCCAAAGTGCTGGGATTACAGGCGTGAGCCACCAAGCCCGACCTGTTATTACATTTTAGAAACAAAAATATCTAACCCACAAAGAGTGATGTTGGCTTTTATTTATTTATTTTTACAAATTATATGATTATGGGTCTCAGTTTTCCCCATCTGTACAATGAAGATGACCAACCAGATAATCCCAAAGGAAGCTTCCAGCTCTGATATTGCCTGCCATTGACAATGAAGCCAAATGGCATTGTCTAGCCTGAATTTCTAAGTTTCTCAGAGACACAAAATCCATTCCTCTTCCCAGTGGGGGTCACAGGTCATGGTTGCAAAGTGAGTGTGTGTTAACGACTCAAAACAAGCCCGGTTCCAATTTCAAAGTCAGGGGAAGGATGAGTTCTGCCTTCTTTTAAGTCTCCCAGGCGACGAGTGGGGGTGTGATGTCGCACCATCAATAGCCTGGTGGATCAGGCAAGTTTTTCTGAAATCACCACCACCATCTGCGACTTGAAGGACTCATTGGGGCATGCTGGTATTGCTTTCAAACAAGTGTTCTCGGTAGAATGAAGAAAGATCGGCAATGTGATGTTTGCATGGTTCTTTTTTTATATTCTAAACTGAAACCAGTTTTTAAAGTGACCACCTCAACAGATGTGTAAAGATATAAATAGAGGGAGGTTGTTACCACAGAAGCATTGGAAATCACCTAAATGCCCATTACTAGAGCAGTGGCTGTATACATTGCTAATTCTTTTCCAATAATTTACTATGCAGACATGAAGAGTGAGCGAGACATGCATTTACGGACAAGCCTAGATGCATAAGATCCAGGACTGAGTCAAAAGAGATGTAAAACAGCAAGTGCTATAAAATTTCATTTAACTCAAACCTATACATATAAATATACAGCCCAGGTGTCTAGGGCCAGCCTATAGTTTTAGATCTAGAAAAGGTTGGCTTGCACCTCCCATCCACAACTTGGAGAGCCCCCGATCCCCATATTTCTGGGAATTCCTGAAGGAATTTTCCTGACAGTGTCACATCTGGATTCTCTAGCACCTAACTACCCTTCCCACACCTCCATCCTGCTGTATTAGCTCAAAGTCGGGATTGTCTCACTGTCTCATGTTCCAATCTTCCTTCCACACCACAACTACCCACATATGGATTCAGCCCTTTCCTTGTTGTCTCCCCCAGAACACTGATACTGAGTCTGTGTGTGTCGGAAGCATTCTTGAAGGCTTGGGGAAGCCGGTGGAAGGCTTTTCCTAGCAACAAAGCAAGCACTCTGAAATTCAGTTATTAGGTGTCCCTGCTTTCCAAGTGTTCCTTGACCACTCCCATACCCAAGGCCCCAGCTTCCTGCTGGGTTGTGATTTGCTCCTTTCTTTTTCTTTCTATTTTCAGCTCTATTGCTCTCCCTCTAGTGCTTCATTGGCCCTGGGAGCTCCAAGCTCCTCTCACTTTATGAAGCAGAGCAATTCAGTTCCTTTCCTGCCTCACCCTCACATTCAGATTTAGGCCACTCTTGCAGATATCCAAACCCATGGAGAGGCTCTGGGTCAGCTTCCAACAGGCTCTGCACTAAACAGAACTTGTCCTCCTTAGAGAGCAGTTGGGGTCGTAAATAGCAATGTAGCACACACACACACACACACACACACACCACGCATTAAAAAAAATCAGTCTGGAATTGTGTTCACCATAATGTTAACAGCGGTTATTTCTGAGTAATTATATTTTAGGTAATTTTTTGTAACTATCTTTTAATTATAATTACATTTTATATTTGCCTAAATATATTAATTTTTGCTTACAATATAATTTCAGGCAAAAAATCATAATTTTAGGCAAAAAATAATTTTAGGCAAAAAATTTTTTTCTTTATTTTTGCGTTATTTGAATTTTCTAAAATGAGTATATATTAGTTTCCCAGTTTGGGCAGGGAGCGGAGGAAGCCATTTTTGGGGAAGACGATATCCTTCGTGATGGAGAAGCCCAAGTTTCCCCTCTTCCCCCACGTAGTCCATGAGCATATCCTTTTAATGCCCCCACCTCAGTCAGCCACTCTCCCAACTCCTGCTCCGACTCTCTCAGCACCCTCCCACCTGTCCCAGCATGTGGTGCCACAGAGGCTGGCAGGCAGCCAACTCAGACCTCCTAGGAGTCCAGCAGAAACGGACCCTCTGTTCACAGCCATTCGAAGAGGCAAGGGTGCAGAGAGCCAGCAAGGCCTGGGCCATTTTGCAAGCAGCCCTCCCCTGCCCATTTTTTTGCAGAAATTATTGAACTATGTGAGCCACACATTGACTGGATTTGCCAGGAGCAGGGCTCAACATCATACTTCACCTTGTGAACAGAACCTTGGCCTCTGGAGAAGGGGTGGGGAGCTGGAGGGAGGAGGAGCATCTAGGAGGCCTGGGGAGCACTTCCAACATTACCCCCTCCAACAGATGCATCCTATATCGCTACCGGTACAGCGTGTTTTGATGGATATGTCACCACTGCTCTCTTGTCGAAGTGACAGGAGATTGGTAAAGTTGTTTTTGTTGCCAAGAAACTCATGAAAGTCAACGCATGCTCAGGAAGAGAACATGTAGGTTCATTTATGCAGAGTGAGACTTGAGATTTAGGAGAGAAGGTTTCAGACTCCCCCTCCGCCCCACCCCAACCTGGCCTGGATTTCTGCCCAAAGACCTAAGGCCAATATGAATCATGTAACAGGAAGAGGATTTTAAATCCATTTCCCATGGTGCCTGGCACTGAGCCAGCCACTGTGGACACTCGACACCCTTTTGTCAAATCAAGCTCTTATAGAATGATCTTCCCTCTTTTCAAAGCCACCATTCATCGAGAGCCTTCTGTGGCGCAGGCATCATGCCATGTGCTTTACTTATGTCATAGTCCATTAAACCATCACATTAGGGCTGCAAGGTAAAGTGTTATTGCCCATTTTTTTATAGATGAGGAAACTGCATCTCACAGAGATGAACATAAGTAACTAGCCAAGGGTCCCATAGTCCATTAGTCAGCTCTGTGGCAATAACGCTGTGCAGCACACACTGTCTGCAGACTGAGGACATGACAGCAAGCACTCACTTCTCACTGACAGCCGTGGCTCTCATGGGCTGGGCTCCAGGCTGTGGGTTGGACTGTTTCAAGTATCTCATTCTCCTGGGACCAGTGGTTACCCACTCCATTCCTCTCACAGCAGATGGCAGAAGAGCCAGTTTCTAAGCCAAGACATGCAAATATGAAACAGTCTGTTGGCCAAGACCCACCTCTGTGGGAGAAGGAAATATATCTCACCTCTTCTATTGAGAGATCTTGTAAGGTCACATGGCAAAGGGCATGGATGCATCATTCTAACACCAGGAGTCAAGAAACAGAAACACAGATACAATTTGTATACATAGCTGGTGGAGAGGTGAAGCCAGGTTCACACTGAGATCCTTGCAGTGCTAAAACTCACTGTCAGTCACACCACGTCCCTTTCTCTATCCCCTCTGTGAGTGGCATGCTAAGCTCAAGTCTCAAGATGTAGGTGGCATGGAAAGAGAAGCCTGAAAGACTTAGCAGACCTCAGGAGAAAATCGGGCCTAGGGTGCTTGCGTAACGCACTTACTGCGGCGGTAGTTACTCTGAGGGAAGACAGCTGTGGACCTTTGAAGACTGGGTGGGGAGCCAAGGAGGGAAACTACCCTCCTCCATTAGAACCAGATTCAGCAGCAATGCTTGCTCCCTGCCCACCCAGGACCATTGAAAGTGTTCATTCCTCTCCAGCTTCTGGCATGAGAGTGCCCCAACGTCTAAGACAGGGTGCCTTCTACAATTTGAGACAGCATTCCCACAATATTTCCTGCAGTGCACCCCCAAGATCTTATCAGTGAACTTCAGCTCTTGGAACATCAGTCGGGGATAACACTATTAATATCTGGGGCAGTTTACTTCCAACATCTGGAGCTCAAGAGACCCTAAACAGGGCTTGGCAATCACAAGGAATAGCCAGTGTCCTGGGTGTAGGATCTGAGGCCCTGACTCACAGTCTCAGCTTCTAAGGTTCATCTCTGGGCCTCAGCTTCCCTGCTGCTAAAATGGGGTTGGGCTATATAGCTTGTGTCCAAAGCCCTTCCCAGCCCAGCAGTCCCAGGAGGCCAGCCTACTGTTGGGGTATTCTAGACTCAGTGTTTGGCTATGTGGTGCCCTTTGTCTCCCCAATTTCACCTGTCCTTAAACAGCCCAGAGCCCTTAGACTTCTAGAAGAAAACAGGGTGATTAGGAGATAGGAGGGCTGCGTGCAGGGGTCTCGTTACCCACCCTACTAGGGCTGCAAGCAGGGCTGAGCCTGCATCGCTCAGTCTGCATGGGGCTCAGAGCTGTCCGGGTCAGGGGCTTCCCCACAAAGCCCACAACAGGCTCGGATTGGAGAGACCATGAGGGAAACCAGTGGATGTGTGGGCCCAGGAGGCAGAGCAAGGGGTGCAGCTCTGGCTACTCCAAGTGGGAGCTGCAGACCAGCGGCAGGAGCATCACCTGGGAACATGTTAAGAATGCAGACTTGGCGGAGAGATCCAAGATGGCCAATTAACAACAGCTCAGGATTGTAGCTCCCAGTGAAAGCACAGAGAGCAAGTGGATGCCCGCAATTTCAGACGAATTTCTGTGGCCCACAAACTGGGAGATTCCCGGTGGAGGAGCCACACGTGTCGCCAGCGCCACTCTTTTGGCCGGCGCAGCTGTTTTGCCGGCACCCCGGCGCGGCTCAGCACTTCTCAGTGCGGAGTAATACGAGACTGGGTGCCCTTTGAGTCGGGCTCGGCTGGTCCCATCCCCACAAGGAGAACAGCAATTGGAAGCGCTGAGGACTGAGAGTTTCACAGTAAGCACAGCTGAACCCAGGAAGGCCTAGCTCTGTGGAGAAGGGGTGTCTGCCAAAGGAAAACTAAGAAACAGAAAAAACTTCATCACCAACAAGCC